>JAYESA010000017.1:147978339-148049984 GCA_036927795.1 Iris macrosiphon | reverse complement strand
GATACTATGCCCTTAAATATTCATGAGTATAACATATCAGGTTACAACAAATATCATGATGCCAATAGTTGATACAAGATAACAACTTTGACGGCAAGGACTACTAATGTAAAGACAAAGGAAGAGAGAACAAACCGGAAACTTACAAAGATACACAATGGTGAACTTGAACTTCCCACACTTCATGCTCTTATTAACTAAAAAGTTCTAAGTTGATATAATGGTACTAAAATATAGATCACAGTGCATATCAAGCAGTTCATCAGTAAGTTCTATCGCAAGAAGATCATATAGTTTAATATCTAAGATAATGCACCGGCAACATTGTACCTGTAAAACTCGATTTTTTCGGCCTGGAGCAGGAATAGTAAGCCCTGGAGTGTCTATTATTGTCAGATTTGGACAATACTTGTACTCAATTTTTATGATGATTTCTTTCTCTGAGAACTGACAAGGCTCAGACTCTAATCTCATATTTTCAGCTTCAATATAAGCCTACAAGCAATAAATAAAAATCAAAGGATGCATAACAATAATATAACAAGGGTTGCAAATACTTCTCAAAGAAACTGTCCTATCAAAGTTCAGCTAGATTTTATGTTTCTTGCAATTAGTTTCAAGAAACATGAATATACGTATACAAATTCTATGGTGGCGTACTTTCATAAAAGAAAAAACTATTCAGGTAAGGATACACATGGAATCCTCGCACATCATCCTATCAAACTAGATCTTGAAATTTGTAAAGTTATTTTGCACGAGAATTTTTGTTATTAACACATTGTTGCATATATTTTAGTGGCATATTAATGCATTCAATCTTTATGTTGATATGCGTTCTACCTCCATGATTCATGTTACTCATGTAGATAGTAACCGAAACGATCCATAGATAAAATGCAACCAAACAAGCATGCGCACCAAAACTCTCTTAATTTATACCATTGTTCTTAATTTGAACATATGAGCCAGAATACCAAAAATGGTCTCTGCGTTAATCCTCTTCAACAGCAACAACAAAAAAATTAAGTTATGAAAATATGACTTTGAAAAGGACCTCATTTTGGTAATATTTTTCGAATCTGTACATTTTTTTAAAGGAGGAAAGAAACAAAAACTTATGTTAATATAAAAAATAATCTCCTAATTCGAAATAGAAGGGGAGCAGAGCAGGGCAGTGCATTTGCACCTGGATATCGGATAGCGGCATCGGGCGTGCGGCCGCGGCGTCGTCGGGGAGGAGGCGGCAGAGCGGAGACTCGCATGAGGGGTCGTACTTCATATGCAGCGTGATGGGGCGCCGGGTCTTGGTCCCCCCGCCGACGTGGTTGAACTGGAACCCCATGAGCGCCTCCACCAGCGCGCTCTTTCCGTCGGTCTGGTGCCCCACCACCACCACCGCCGGCGACGAGAACGGCGTCGAGAACTCCCTCGCCATCCCGTGCAGCTCGTTGTAGGCCTCGTAGAGGAGCGCGGTCTCCGGCTCCGACATTTCGTCGAACGGTTGGCGTGCGGTGCTAGGTGCGTGCGATAATTGAGAGAGTACCAGATTGGGATGAGGTTTGAATTCTGCCAACTGCTTTTGCTTGGGGATGCAATGAAGTGCTGCAGTAAATTGTTTTGAACTGGCCTTGCGTGACTCACGACTGGGTTCGATATTTGCTGCTGCTGCTATATTTTGATAAGCTAAGACTGGATTCTAGAAATAGCATGTTTTGGGTGAAATCGTTACAATATCTCGTGAAAGTTCACACACTAAGTATTCTATTTTATTTTTTCACTTCTTTTCTTCCACTTAACTATTTTATAACATTTAAAATCAATATATTAAGTAAATTTTAGGGTAATTATAGTTTAGACATGGATTTTATATCTACTTAGAGTTTAAGATCTGACTTATCCAATTAGAAAGTTAAGACACTAGATTTGTATTATTTGTTTCATTTTTTTTATTATATCATTCATTTCATACTTGACAATGAAACCTTCATATAGCCTAGAGATGGTATAATGGAAAAAAAAAAAAAAACGCAAGATCTAAACTTTCTAATTTGACATGTTAGAGCTTAAATTCTAAGCTGATATAAAATCCAAGGTATAAACTCTAATTAGCCCTTAATTTTATTATAGCTTTCATTTATCAACTATAAGATTATAAAAATTATCATGCACTCCAAAGAGTGTTATGGGATGATGACGCGTGTTAGGAGAAAAGACAATTTTTTAAGTTGTGTTAGGATCTGCTTGGCAACTGTAGAGGTAGCGGTTATGAGGTGTTTTTAGAATACCGGTTATGAACAGTTATGACGGGTCCAATTTTTTGTGGTTTTAAGTAGCGACTTTTAAACCAGTGAAACACATGTTTGGTAATTCATTAACGATCTATTCTGGAAGTTTTTTATACGAATAAAATTACATATATGCCCATATATAAATAAAATAATAGAAGCATATGAAATAATAAAAACGTTTCCATAAAAGTAGCAGAGAAAGATTTTAAAAACTTACCGAAAAAATAGTCGTTGTTTGGAAGAAGTATAATATTTGATCAAAATAATAAAAACACCTGGATGAAAGTAGGAGAGAAATATTTTAAGAACTTAATGAAAAAAAATAGTTGTACTTTAAAAGAAGTAGAAGAAAAAATGAGAAAAAAAAAAGATAAGATATTAGTAGTTATAACTATATAATTTTGGTGAGGATATAAACAGAATGAAATAATAAAACTCCTCAAAATTCATCGACTTTGGGTGTTTATAAAGACACCCAAAATTACATTACATCGATTTTGAAAAAAATTGAGCCGACCAAAATCAATATCTCAAAAAAATTAACAAACATAAATTTTTAAAACACTTCATAAACGATCAGTTCAAAAATACCACAAATCCAGTAAAAATGTCATTACAAGAAGACCCTTAGGAAACAAACACAAAAGTGTTAGGAGACGACATCAATAGCCCCTACTTCAAATACAAGTCCCTACTTCAAATACAAGTCCACCCTTTTCCTACTGCCTTTTGGTACTCTCTTTCTTCCCTCCTCTTCGTACTCTCTTCATCTTACAATCCTGAACCCTAAACTTCGCAGCAACGATGACATTAACCAAGAATTCTTCATAATCTAGGTAATCCCCATCAATTGAAAACATATCATTTTCTTTAGACAAAAAAAAATCACCAAAAAAATGAAGTATAAATAATTTATTTGGCTCATTTGAACCTTGATTTGTTAGTATGATGTGTTCATCAAAGATAAAGCAAAAAAAAAAAAAAAAAAACCGAAGCCAAATGGTATTGGAGCTACAAATTTGACATACTCTCTTTCAGAATGACAAAGCCAACAATTTTGATTTTAGAACAAATTATTGCAGTGTGCAAAGACATATATAAGAATATGCAATTCTTATAATTTATATTGATACACCGTGTCATATGGTGTCCAAAAACTTTATCAGTAGTTACTAACGACTATCATGTATCTTTTTCAAAACCAACCCTCCAACCCTACATGCATGACACTGAACTGCAGACAAATGTAAAGACAAAACTAATAAATGAATACCATCTAATGACAGGGACCTTGTGCATATTGATGAAAAGTTAGCATTAGGACCTCTGATCTCCAGTAATATTACCAAGTCTTTACACTGGATCAACATATAAGATTGAAAAACAAATAATGTTTCAACAGAACACAGGCCATTACTAAAAGCCTAGATTACTATTTGCACAGATATAATGTCCCCTATTAGATTTTTTTTTTTTTTTCTCACTGGAAACTGATTCTTCTTTCTTCCCCACTAGCTGTTATCCCCTCCGGCAGTCCTACAAGAGATCAGGGGATCAGTGTCTGCATCAGTTCAGACTGATCTTTGTACCCAAACTCTGACAAACCATGACCGAGAGACCCCACGAGAGCATGCGGCTTGCTAGGGGCTTAATCCAAGGCTGCAGCAAACAGTGCCTCCTAGGGGAGGAGAGGCTTCAGAGGGCCGTATAATTTGGTTTTATTGTTGTGTACTATGTCACCTGTATACAATTTGGTGAATTGGCTTCACATACTCTGCTACTTGTAATTATGTACAGATATGTACACAAACTAACCAGGGCTTCGCTATCATAATGCCTTCTGATCCAACCTTTCGTTCCAATTCAAGCACCGAATTAGGCTATGGAACCAATCACAAGTTTGATCAGATTTGTTAACCGTAGGGAGGGGGTGCTGACTCATTGATATACGAACAGAATCTCCTCTAGAGAGCTGCTGCCTTCTTTTACCATCAAATGATACCCATGCATTGCTTCGGGTATCGTGTGGAATCTGTCCAGTACACCAAAGTCAGAAGAAGAAGAAATGTCAAAGAGTGGCGTAATAAACTTGGAAGTAACATGAATTCGAGAAGCACTTAGATTTTCATACAATTCCTAAGATATCTTAATTGTGCTAATATTTGTGTGTATTTAGTTCCCATACTTTGATTCCTAAAGAATATGGATGTATCTTCTGGACAGAACTGCAAGATATTTCAGCATATTATATGCAGTACAAGACTGGACGTTTTAGCAACTAAAATTATACGAAGTACCAGAGGACCATAGAAACAAAGAAATCAAGTACGGGAACAAATAGAAATAAATATACTTCAAGTTCTCACGTGAGTTTGAGGATAGCATGTGTGACAAATAATTGAAGGGGTTCTAACAGAAATAAATAGCAAAAGAGGTATCCATTAAGCAACTCAAAACAGCACTCATATCTTGGCTAATGCTAAAAAACTGCACGATTGGAAGTAATATGCATCATTAAGCAATTTCATGGGATTGGGTCATTAGGTGCTCCATTGCTAAATTGTCCGCACTATTAAAGGATATTCCTGTTTGCACACACCTTTAAAATAATGCAGTGTGAAAAATATGATAATTGCGGTTCATATGTTTATTTGGTCATTGTATATCAGTTTACCTTCACTCAGATATACTATAACTATGTGCGCCACTGTTAAACCAAAAGAGGGTTCGACTCAAACTCTAGGCTGAAACTCCTCTCTACTTAAAAAGATTTGCTGCTTAGAGAAAGCAATGTAAGAACTGTGAAGCCCCAAGATTTAGTCCCACACCGGTTTTGGGATAGGATTTGATTGGTTTCTATTTGAGTGATTGGGTCCTCATATGTACACCCAGGTTAACCATTTTTGCCAGTTGGGTCAAGCGATGTGCACATGCGGCTCATGCACAGGTCATGCCCTGGCGAGCCCATGACAAAAAAATGTCTCCTCGGTTGGCTATACCATAGTTACCAGGAACGTAGTACATCTTGATTCGACGTACGAAATCGGGTACGGGAAACGTTATGTAAAACGATGGTTACATGGGATGGGTTTAGTTGGATGTCATTTTGGATCATGGTATATTTTAATGTTTTAGTTAGTTCGCTAGAATGTTTCATAAATAAATTACTAATTTTAATTATTGACACAAGTGAGAAAATTATAAGGCAAAAAGCTCATAATTAAGAATATGACTTCATAACACTTCAATTTTACCATTCAGTACGGTACACTGATTACACACAGATGACAAGAACATAGACCACAAGCAAAATTTTGATACAAGATATCTATAATTGATTGATTACACATGAAAATGTTAAATATTAAATTAAAAGTAGATGCATAACAAGAACAAACTGTTTAATAAATACAAGACATCTAGAACTTAATCTATTTTCCATCTTTTTTGGATCGTTAAATATTATGATCCGGATCGCGAACCATACGACCCTGGGTCATAAAAGAACCGTGATCCGGATCGAAACATTCAAATCGTGGTTCCAGGGGGTATGAGGGATCGTACATCCATATAAATATTCAATATATAACATTCTAGGTAAACTTTTCAGCATTGTGCCGTGATCTCAATATTGTCATGTCAGCAAAAAAAAAAATACTCTTATACAACTTAGATGCCCACAAGTAATCATTGCAGCTAGACAATCAGCAGACACTAAACAAGACCTTGTTGTCAGTAAATTTCATCTACATGCAAGCTCACATTAACAGTCATGAACATAGAGAAATCACAGAAACAAGCAAAAATGGTTATTTTCAAACAATAGGAATTCATTTCCAGCACATAATGAAAACCAATTTATAAAAAAAAATTATGACAAGACTCCAACAATGAATTTAAGCATCCAAAAATACTTGACTAGAGATTAAGAAATTTACTTTTAGCTCAAGTCGTGCAGAATCAGGAAGTATGACAGGTCTGAAGGAAAGCGAATGTGGACAGATCGGAGTAAACAGCATGCATGGAACATTTGGATGTACCTGCAAAGGCAGAGTAAATATCAGGCATCCATTGCTCGAAATAACTACTGGTAGTTTAAATTTTGTATAGTTTGTTTTACAATTAGATTCTGACATAAAATTGGATAAGAGGAAAATGATTTTGTTAGGAGATTCTAACATAAAATTGGATAAGAGGAAATTTCGTATTCAAAATAGGGGAAGGCAGAAAGCTTTCCGAGTTCTTTCCATATATTCTCTCCTCCTCTGCTACCACAATAGACCCTCTAGGTAGATCTCTCTCTCATACTTCCAAAGTAAGATTTTGTTTCCTTTTAGCTACAAGTGTTACCCAAAAAAACCACTAGCTTGCATCGTCTTTTCACTGCCTGAATTGACTATTTACAGATTGTCATTGAATAATCCACAGGTAAGATGGCATCATTCTTCATTGAACTTTAAGTTAGGCTACAAACATTACATGATCAACGACTCTAAACACAACTCCTATCATTAACAAAAGAAAACTCACATTATTAACTGAGATGAACACTGATTTAGGTACAAAGAAGATGTCAAATGCCAATAATTTTATGATCGGTAGCAGTAGTTAATTTCATGAAAAATCATTCTGATCTAAAATTTTGCATCGATATATATATATATATATATATATATATATATATATATATATATATATATATATATATATACCACATCCCCCTATTTTTGCATCCCCCAAGCATCCCCATGATAACAAGTTAAGTCATATAATCTTAACCATTGAAAAATGAACGGTTAAGATTAGATGACTTAAACAAGATCCAACGGCTGTGAGGGGATGCTTGGGGGATACAAAAAGGGGGGATGTGGATCCCTCCTATATATATATATATATATATATATATATATATATATATATATATATATAGTAATCTAAGATGACTAGAAAATATTAACTGACCATCGAGCCGCCAGCAGCAGTTGAATAAGCTGTACTTCCAGTAGGAGTGGCTATTATTACTCCATCACCTTGCACCTAGTTACAATTGATAATCAGACGCCAAAGTAATAGTTCTTTAAACAAAGATAGGGAAATGAAGTTAAGTTAAAACAATAGCGGCATGCAAGACAGTCCAAAGGTGTTGTTATAATGAGCCAGATGGGCTAGGAAGCACGAACGCACCAAAATTGATGCCAAGTCCGTACATGGACAATCCAAAAACACATAGGGTGTTCCAAACTAGGGCTAGTTTGGTTTCCGCTTGAAATAGATCGCTTGCCGTTTCTAAAATCTAGGCCAAAACTGCAAACGAAATTGGTTTCGTTCCCAACTTTTGTTGTTTTAGCCATACAAAAAATGGCCGAAAACAGTAAACGCCAAGCACTCGGAGAGGCACCAGTTGCCATTTGAAATAGAATTTTTGTTCCGTTTCAAATGGGAACCAAACTGGCCCGACTGTCGTATCTGTGGCATCATTTGTATTATGTCGTCTTGGATATGTGAGCAGCATAACAGCTGGCTATCTAGTCTCCAAAGCAGAATTCATTGACCAAGATAATCTATTTAGTGTTACGTATGTCATAGGGACACAAATATGACATGATACAGATACAACATGGTATTGATTTTGGCGTTTCCATTTGGAGTCTTAATGCCATGTCGGATGTGTCCGACGTGATGGGATACACACCAACTTATAAAGTATCCATGCTTCCTAGATTTTTACGAAGAAACTAGAGAGTCGTTTCATATGGCAGATGTTTTGGGTTGATGTTAATGTATATTAGTATCCTTACTAACACCACCCTCACATACCAAAAATTCTAAGCTACAGAAAGATACAATTAAAGATGGAAGATAAGGACTAACGTAAATTGGAATAAATACTTTGTTGTTGTTGTTGTAGATACACGTATGAGAAAGAAAAAGGCATTAAAAGTTTAACCAGTATGTACATGTTATTGAAGAAAATTTGGAGCAAGGAAAATGTAATCATCATCCAAGCGGTTCGTTTCAACATAGGGTATATTGCTGAGCAGTAAACAAGCTGTCAATGTTAGACACACCGGGAAAATGGTGCATGTATCATGTCCGTAGACATATCTGTGCCCGTATTCATGCATCATAGGTTACCAGTATGGTCTGAAAATGTCTGTATCTCGTATCCGTGTCTGTATTTGTGCAACATAGTGAGCTATTAAAGATTAAAAAAAGACTTGACCAAGTCTTTACAATCAGTCGGAAGGCAGGTACACCAACCTATTTCGACCGTGCAGCTTAAGCAAATGCTCCTAGACTATAATATCGAGAAGAAGAGGTCAATTATATTATTCAATTACATCCACATCTGAGGAGGCAAACAAAAGACAAGGAGACAAATTTAATCATTTTCCCATTCAAGGAGTGTCGATGAAGACTATCAAATGAAATAATTCATACATCACTCGCCAACTGTAACATTGTACATAAATAATAGCAATCACAAACTTTTGCTTCAACCGTATACTGAACTTAGGCCCTAGGGTATTACCTACGTGAGGAGATCACTCCAACAGGCGATGACCACAAATGATTGGTAATCCTAAAATAACAGTACCTACTTAGTACTTACCATGGGCTGGGGCCTATAGCAAGTGCATTGCTGACAAGGTCAAGACAAAACACTTCGGCTAAATCAAAATACATACACAGAGGAAGAAAGAAGAATGAAGATCAAGACACCTAGCACAACTTGTGAACACAAAGATTCCAAATACAATGAGTAGAATGGTCTTATAAATAGACTAAATCAGTTGAGGAGCTTACTTTAGTAATCAGGCGATCATGTTCATAACATTCAATTTTAGATAGGTATGGATTAGAACCACGATCTACAACAACTTCATTCAGAACATCAAATATTTTCCCGGGCATTGCTTTTCCATTTCGAAAAACTTCACATCGTAGGCGCATTCTTAGAGTTATATAAACTCCATCTACAGTGTTGTTACCATGGATCACTGCTCTCAAATCATGTTTATATTCTTCAAACTGTGTGATACAAAAAAATACAGAAGAAATCAGGAATAATTAAAGCATCCTGGCAAGAACTGATCTATAAATTTGTTGAGAAACTTACTGTATGTGATGTGAGAAATCCAAGAGATCCAAGATTAAAGGAGACCACAGGAGGAACTGCATCTCTGAATAAGTTTGATGCATGAAGAATTACACCATCGCCACCCAAACAAGCCACAAGATCAACTCTCTCGTGAAGGTCACTGCAATTTGAAAGCTCAAAAGGAAATAAGCAAAAGAGTCTGATGGAAGTGCTAGTTAGATGTATCTATCAATTGGATAAACATTGATACCTTGTATCTTGACTGTAAAAGGTATGTACAAAACCAAATCCTGGAATCCTAGCAAATATATCATGTACATCAGGTTCAACAAGGACATTCATATTCTCCTGATAATGGAGGAATGATGCAACCTACAGATCCAGAAGCAGCAGCTGAAATAGCCGAAGCAGGGAAAAATAATAAAAGCCATGATGCAGTTAAAAATGATCCAAAGTCAGATATTTAATTATGTTCATGTCATGTTGGAAAAAGGCAGTATACTTAACTTTTTATTGGATATCATAACAAAAACAGGTAATAGGAAGAAAATAGAAAAGATAAGCAAATGAAGAGTAGCAAATTCATAAAACAATCTACTTCAAAGTTATCTGTTCCAATTAAAGATTGTCTAAAGCGTATAGGATAACTACGGTATATAGTGAATTATGTTTAAAAAAAATTATTAAGAAATAAAACATTGGTATTTCTAAGAAAAACAGAAAGAACTCTTATAATGAGCCTTTCCTCGTCAAGATAGACATACCTAACCGACAGAAAATAACACAAGTATACATATAGCAGTAGTAGTCTGTATATATAACCTTTTCACTTAATCTTCGTTAAAATTAAGCTGAAAATATATCATGTAGATCCATATTGTGTTTAATTCGATCATCATCATTTGCAAGATCTTAATATGGTTATGCAATCAGATACTTGACTACTAAAACAACAAAAGTTGTAAAATGGATGTATTCAGCCAGTTTAGTTTAACAAAAAAAATAAAGATTCAATATATTGTGACTATTCCCTTTTCTAAGGAATACACAAAAATAACCATCAAGACACTTCAAGTAATTCGGTTCAGCCTTGTGAATCCTTCTCCAGCAATAATTCCTAGTATAGGTTATTGCTAGACAATTATATCATGTTTCTCATGTTTACAAGGAATTTTGTTGTTTTATTCACCATCTCGTCACATTATTATCTTATCAAAAGATTTATTTGAAGGCGAAGTAAGATGACATAGTGATACTACTACTACCTCTTTAGCCTCTTCCATGAGCTCCTGCCCTAATTTCTTCAGTAGTAGTACAGTCTTTGGAGGAGATTTCCACATGAGCATCTGCTGTTGAGTACTTGGATGTGTGAAAGCCAAAGAAGATTCTGTTACCTTTTCTCTAGTGCAAGAGAACCCGTCAGTACGAACCAAAAACATCTCTGCTTTTTTTCTCGACTGAATCCTGACAACACCAGTCGTAGAAGCACACATATTTCCCCCGACAACATCCAAATTATCACTGATGGAACTATCCGAAATTTTACCATTCTCACTTTTGTTTTTAGCTATAATAGTCGATAATGCATTTTTGCCCAAATTATTGCTCAAGTTGCTAGAATTCTTGGGCTCACTGACCGAATAAGTTTCTAGTTCATGAAAACCATTCTCAATAGCTACAAAAGACGCAGAAGTCTCATTGTTTGGATGTTTTAAATTGCTACCACCACTGGTTATTAACGTCACATCCCTACCACTGGGAGTCTCTTTTGGACTTCCTTGCCTCGCCATCTGTGGTAGATGGGCATCCGCAATGGTTTTGTTATTCTGATCAATGAATTTGCTTGTATGTCTGGAATTTGGCAACACCTCAAACTTCTTCTGATGTAGTCTAAGGTATGATTTAGGTGCAATTTGTCTACTTTTGAAAAAAAATCTCATTTCCTTTCTGGAAAAAACATTGCAAGATGGAAACTGTGCCTTGAGTGGATTACTTACCATAGAGAAGTTTGCAAGAGATTTCTCCACAACACAGTCCGTGCCACAATTTGATTTGGAAACTTCTACTGAGAGCTTATGACCCACATTTCCATTCTGATCTCCATATTGTGCAGGTGAAACACTGACTTCACTGCATTTTCGACCAAGATCATGAGTTCTATCCAACTGAGATAGTGCATGAACTTTTTCATCTAAAAGTGTGTCTTCCTCAGATTTTGGAGGGATAATATTCTGCAGATTCAGAAGCTCCGCTCTCTGTTTAGATGGCCTTCCATTAAGATTAAGAGGATGCTTTGAGACGAGGTTCATTGAAGAGCGTGTTATGTATTGCCTCCATCTTGAAACCATAGCAGAAGTTCTGTTAATTCCTTCCTGACTATGAACATAAATTGGCCTTCTGTTGGAATCAGAAACCAATGAAGCAAACTGCTCCACTTGCTCCATAGAAGGAGCAGTTCCAACTTCAACTGGCAGGTTGAGAACTTCAATCTTTCCACGAGAAATAGCTTGCTCAATAGCACTGTGGTAATATTCATCTTTAATAGACTCCTCTCTAAGATCTACGATAGTCTTAAACCCGCTCTCTACCAACCATTTCAAACCTTCATCAGTTACCTGGCCTCCCCTCCAAAATGCAACTTCAGAATCTTCTAGCATGGAGTCTTCTTTCTTTGTTGTGAAGTAAACAGGACTCCAGTTTGCGAAAATTGTTGGACAGGGACATCCATACTCACGTGAAAAACCAGCATCATAGCAAACATTCTTCAGCCTCTGCAATTGCCTCCAGATATGAATGCTACGGTCTCCCAATGGTGTCAAATAGTTTGAAAGTGCAACTTGTAAACTCTCACAGCACCTCTTCATTTCACTCCTGAAAACAGCCAGTGGTGGGAGCTTACCATCTACTGCACTTATATCTGAAATTCGGAAAGAATTGATGAAAGAAGATCGCCCAGAAAGTACATCTTCTCTACCTCTGTTCAGTAAGGCTATCATACAGCCTATTACTGCAACTACCTTTTGCTCCAATTGTGCCATATCCTCAGAGGAGGTGTCGTAGGACACAGTACATTCTCCAGTCTCTGGATTGCATACAGTTTCCATGATAACTCTATGGAGTTGCTCAGCAGCTCTAAAAATTCTGCAGTATGCCTCAATTTCTGCAATGTCACCAGGAACAGGACCAATCCATAGCAAATGAGAAAAATCATGTGTCTGGAAGGTCTGTGAATCAATAGAAGAAAAATTATCAGTTCCTATGACAAACACCATCTAACATTTTTTTTTTCCTTCTAGGTCCTATACTATATAAAAACAGTAAAAAGGGCGTATATGGTCTAACCATCTGAGCATAGGGGGGAGAGTAAAATAATCGCTATTCATGCCTTCTCCCATTAGAATGGGGTTCGGCTATGGAGCATAAGAAAGCTTCATACAAGATTTGACGAAGTTTTATGATCGCATGTCAACCTAATGTCAGCCCTTTATGTTGGTGTCAAATTCCTAGCCAAGGTAGCTATGAGTATGAGAGGACCACGCCATAAAACCTAGGTGACCAGTTGGTAAGTACGTAGACCTACCTTTTGGATTGCAGTTTAAGCTCATACAACCAAGGAGCAACCTCAAAGTTCCCCTAAAATATAAAGAGCCTTGACGAAGAGGTAAAAGATAATACAATTTGCTATAGGAAAATTGCATCTCTATAGCACATTATGCCAAAGAGTGAAGTAATGATAATCCTAATGAGTAAAATATTATATATTAAAAAGATTGGAGGAGATAAGTACAGATAATATCTCCAACATAGCATTGTAAGAGTTCTTCGCAGAAAATAATGTGTGGGTGTCATCTTGAACATCAAGATATTGTCTACCAGATTTGTGAATATGAACCCTGTTAAACAAAGATAGCAGGGTTGGAAACTGGATTCATGTAATCAATAATGCTTTTTGCCACTTGACTATTTGATTTGGCCCATTAGATGTGAACATTACTGAAAAAAGAAGTTGCTCGTACCACATAATTGTGTTTATATCTATTCAAATGCCTAAGTTCACCCTTAATTTTTTTTATACATGCATGCACACGCACGGAAGCACGCACGCTATACATATATGAATGTACTTACAAACATGTGTAAGGTATACAAATGCGTAAATATGTATAGTGAGAAAATGAGAGAGAGGCTACTTATAGAAAAACCAGTTTATGGACAAGATGATATAGTACAATCGAATTATATAATGTACTCTATTTCGTGGTTTAGTATGTTCCAAGATTCGGAATATCTTTGGACCCTTCTTATGGGTATCAGCATTGGAGGGTTTAACATTTTTGGGGTTTTGGAGTTCTTGGTTTCGGAAAGAGCAAAGTTTAATAAGAAACTACTCCAGAAAGCAAAAAAAAAAAAATATACATTTAGGCATAATCATATTATTTTACTTGTTGTCCATTAATTTTGAATGAAATAATATTCATGCACAATAGATATTGTTGTTTATTCTTCTTGCTCTTATACAAAGTACCTCGTAATATTTAATTTTGAATGGAATAATACTATGATGTATGAATATTGTGAATTTATAGATATACAAAATCGCCAAATGGTATCGATAAGAAATCTTATCGACACACTAAAGCATGTTGATCTTCGCCACATGTCAATACAGTTTTAGCCATACATCTCTCTTTTTCTTTTCTTTTCTTTTCTTTTCTTTTCTTTTTCTTTGTTGAATTGACTGGGAAAGAGAATCCCACAATTGGTAAGTATCGGATTGAACACGCCAAAAGCGATATTGACATTTATCGTATTGGTATCGACCCATACTACAAATCTGCGTATGATCAAGGAGAAAGGTCTTCATTTTAATTCACTAAAGGGTCTACTGTAATAACCAAATAGGATTGCCATGGACTCAACATAAGAGTTGAAGACTATGAACACAACAATATAAACAAGGACGAGCGCCCCTCCTTCCCCCCCCCCCCCCCCCCCCCCCCCCGACTTTGCAAAAAAAGGGGTAAAGTTTTGGCCCCTCGTCATTAGATACTCGTTCAGTCCCTGTATATAAAGGTTACTGCTTTGCATATTCAAACCATCAGGAGGGATAGAAAAAAGTCACTAAAAGCAAGCTTTCAAGTGGTAAAGTAGAACATGGAAGAGATCCCTTAAATGCTTACAGTAAGAATGGCTATTTAGAAGCATGTAGGGGCATGGTTTTAGACAGAAGAACGTAGACATGTCATATGTTTAATTTACGACAAACATGACAAAGCTTTTTATCATTAATCATTGGGGTTGTCTAAATTATTCGTTCTTGTCCACTTAGCTCCTCTTAGATACATTTTAACTACCATATCCTTTCATTGTTCCAAAGTATGCTCAATTGATTCTTTTTACCCTTCAAAGATCATTCAACTAGGTTACTGTCTTTTTTAATGCTGAACCCGTTTATCTCCGGAACGTGCCCAAACTATCAAAATGACTTCCCATCAGCTTATCCTCAAGCGAGCTTTGAAATATGAAATATGAAATGTTCTTGCATAGACTTTATGTTTAATGATAGAAATCACAAACAAAGTGAATGAGCATACATGTGAAAGGGTGTGAAAGCAGAGCATAAGTTACAGGCTCACCAACCAAAAGGGACGGAATTGGCTGCTAAAGATGGTAAGTAAATTCAAGAAATTGTACTAAACTAATGCAAACCAAATCAAAAGCGCCTTAAGACCCATCCAAACACAGTTGAGCCAAACGGAAAACCAAATGTAGCATATGAACTTTCTAAATATATACTAAAAGTTGCATGTTTCGTATTCTGTTTGTATAGTGTCCAGTGTGGATGTATCTGATCCGGGTCAATTTTAAGTTGGGTTTCGATTAAATAGTCAGAAATTTCAAAGCCAAGCTAAACTGCCCAAGTCCTATTCAACAAATAACTAAAACCCTATGTGATTCTCAACAAGAAAAGCCCTACCATTTTCACTGACTTAAAAGCTTTATTGAAAGGAGAATTACGAGCTAATCTTAATCAATACGAACTGTAGTCGTTTCATGAGTAGATCAAATAGGCATCTAATCTAAACCATGCTGCTTTCATTAGGTAAGGTGAGCAGCCATTGCCTATACTTCTCCAAGGTCTACACACGAATCAATCACTCGTCTAGAATCTAGATCATCCAAGCTTCTATTTACATGTGTAACACTTGCAAAGATCCATTACATCTCTTAGAGGTTGTTTGGATTGCAAGACCTGCCCAATAAGTTTGGTGCCGAGAAGTGAACTTCTGGGGCCATTTTTTCCAATGTTTGGTACGAAAGAAGTTGTGGAAAGTCATTTCTTCCCCAATAAAATAGTATCAGTTAACCCCTCCTTTCTTCTTCTTTCCACTCCCTTTCTTCCAGCAGTAAAGCGAATGAATGTTGAATTTTGGTTGTTGTTTTTTTTATTATTGACCTTCTTTATCGAGTATTTTTCTGTCCCTCCATTTCTTTTATTTTCCTCACTTCTAGTTGGCATCCAAACAAAGAAAGTGATACATCTCAGATATCCCCACCTCTTGCAATCCAGAGAGATCGTTAAGTGTATTCCACACCCAAACCCCATAAACGATAAAATTCAAAGTGTACCATAAAGTTGGATTAAATTTCTTCTTTCCTAATCATGGAAATCCAAGGACGCACGCACTGACACTCCAAAATTAGTGGGCATACTCACGTCGGTGTCGGACACCAAAACGGGACTCCAAATCCACTTGCACAGTTCCATCCTTGTACTGATCTAAAATTTCCGGTATTCTTATCTATGAGTAGGCATCTCCCTTACTCTTCAGAACTAGCTAGGCTTTCCACTTATTGAGGAGCATCCACAATTTGAATCGGTAAGTAATGCAGAAGAGAAGAGAAGAGAAGAGAAGAGAAGAGAAGAGAGAAATCAAGAAAAAGACCTGGGAGTCGAGACCAATTCGCGAGGAGAAGAAGCTGTCGAGCCGAGCGGCGGCGACCACTGATGTCCTGGGAAGCCGCCTCGTCCTTCCCCACCGCCGTCGCTCCGACGAACGCCACTTTCCGCCGGCGAAGGACGCCGGAAGAAGCACGTGGGCCCCGCACGCAACCAGCATCCGATCCGATCCGGATCACGCTGCTTCTTCTTCTTCCTCCTCCTCTTCTTTCTCCTTGGTTCTTGGAGAAGGGCTTCTGGCGATGGCGATGCTTCTGGAGTTCTTCTTGTGAGGAGGAGTTTTTGAGTTTGGGAGAAGAGCATATTTATTTTTTTCGGACCACTGAATTTGTACAGATGGTGACCCACGCTGGAATTGCCTCCCTCCTCTCATCTGGAAAGGAAAAAAGAAAAGAATAATTGAGCAGAAACAATGCGGATAATGTCTGTGTCATTTTCTCCGCTCACAACACACAAAACTGGATTTTCAGACGGGTCCAATCCGGCCTAACAAATAGTATAGGTTCATTTTATCTCGATTTTTTTACATAAAATTTTATTACCACAACCAAATGGTAAATGGAATACATACATCTTAGAAGACTCATTTTTGAATCGGTATAATGTACGTACGTTACACGTAAAACAAAATTTTCTAATATTAATGTAAAATAATTTAAATATATTTTAATTATAATTTGTTATGAATATATCTTAAATTTTTATAAAAAATCTTGAAAAGACTAGCCGTCTAAAACGTACGTATATACTCACGTATTTAAAAATAAAATAATAAATTTTAATTAATTGTTTAACTTCATAATATTATATAACTATAGTCGAACAATTTTTCTAGCTCATGTGGTTAAGATGAGAGACATTCTCCTTGGTAGGTTAGATTCGATTCCCAATGACGTTATTTATAACAAATTAAAAAAAAAATCAACAAATTTGTCTACGTAATATTAATATTTTAAATAAATTGGAGAAGATTTACAAATGTCTTTGACAGTTCACTTTTGAGCCGTGACGGCTCACTTTTGAGCATTTTGAAAGCCTCGTTATAAGAGTACTAGTAACGTGCACGTGCATTGCACGTGCATAAAAAAAATTGTTAAAAAATTTAATATAAAATTATTATAAATAATGTCATTCATAGGAATCGAACTAAAGCAAAAAAAAATACCTCTCATCTTAACCACTTGAGTTATAATTATTTAGTTGTAAATAAATAATATTAGGTAGTTAAAGAATAAGTTATTTCAAAAAAAATAGTTAGTGGAGTATTTATATACGGTACCAAAAACATGTCACGTCCCAGTCCCAAAATACGTAGGACTAGGAATACGTAACACGCCCAGCCGTATGTATATGAACTCCAATATATGGAAACCATATACACACGTACGCTGTACATGAATATCCAATCCACCATTGGTAATATACTGTCACAACAAGTCACACATAATCTATATCTCATCCATAGCACAAATAATAAGTAGAAATAAAGAGCTGAATAATAACTGGATAACCAAGATGAGTATCAAGTCTGATAGTCGGGTGGAAACAAATCCACTACAAAACGACTATACCGCAGTAGTAAAAAAAAATCTCTGAACAGTGAAAATAAATCACAGATACTCTGAGGGTAAGTCCTCCTCAGTCTGGTAAGTAGAGTCAGGTCCAGGCCCGTACTCCTGTGGATACTCCTGCTCGTCCATATCTGGAAAGGGATCAGGTCCTCAGAGGGACGTAACAAGATACATAATAGCATGCCAATAAGTACTGAAAAATAAACATCCAATGGGTCACCTAACCGTCTAAGTGAATGCAGTTTGAGAACAGCTTTCCACCAAGTGGACTATCTGGCTAAAAATATGGGATTGGCGTGACTCTCTCGAATAATCAGGGGCCTCTAAGCATGTCGTCTTTTGAACGGCAGAGGCCGCCAATTGAATCTGGCGTCTGTAGGCAAAGCTGCCTTGATCCTCTCTACTAGTGATGATTGTACCTGCAAGTTGGCTAGTGTCCCATCTGCTCCGGGTAATATCACTTCAATGCCAAGCTCTTGCAAGTCCTCCAATAATTCCCTCTGTGTTGTCAAGAAGTAAGTTGCTGGTTTTCGGCTTAACGTGTCTGCTACAACGTTAGCCTTGCCTGGGTGATAATGTAGCTCTATCTCGAAATCTTTCATCAACTCAAGCCATCGACGTTTCCTCATATTTAACTCCTTCTGCGTGAAGACGTACTTGAGGCTTTTGTGGTCTGTATAGATCTCCACTAGTTTCCCATATAAGTAATGTCTCCATAGCTTCAGAGCAAATACAACGGCTGCAAGTTCCAAGTCATGAGTCGGATAATTCTTCTCATGCACTCGTAACTGCCTAGATGCATATGCAATCACCTTGCCATGCTGCATCAATACGCATCCCAAGCCTTTCCCCGATGCGTCACTGTAGATCACATAACCTCCTGATCCTGGTGGAATAGTCAATACTGGTGTTGCGGTCAGTCGCTTCTTCAACTCTTCAAAAGCGGCTTGACACTCGTCGGTCCATATGAATTCTTGATCCTTGCAAGTCAACCGAGTCATAAGTGCTGCTATCCTTGAGAAGCTCTCCATGAACCGTCAGTAATATCCCGCAAGTCCAAGGAAACTCCTCACCTCGGATGATGATTTAGGAACATGTCATGTCTCAACTGCCGAGATCTTTTCTAGATCAACAGAAATACCATCTCCTGTAACGACATGTCCAAGAAACGAAACTATGTCCAAGAAGAACTCATATTTACTGAGCTTTGCATATAACTGCTCTCTCCTCAAGGTCTCTAGAATAATTCGTAGGTGCTTCTCGTGGCTCTTCGAATAGACAAGTATGTCATCTATGAAGACGACCACGAACTGGTCCAAATACTGGTGGAAGACTCGATTCATTAAGTCCATGAAGATAGCTGGAGCATTGGTCAATCCAAATGGCATGACCAGAAACTCGTAGTGCCCATACCTTGTCCTGAATGCGATCTTCGGAATGTCCTGCTTCCGTACCTTCACCTGGTGATATTTCGATCTCAAATCTATCTTCGAGAACACCTTGGCTCCACTGAGTTGAACAAATAAGTCATCAATGCGTGCCAAGGGGTATTTATTCTTCACAGTCACTGCATTTAAGGCTCTGTATGTCATGCCCCAATCTCCCGCAAGCTCGATAGTCCCTACTTAACGTGAATTATCACGTTGCAGCTCTCCCGCAGGACAATCGTTCCCATCGGAACGTGATGCCGTACGAGCCTGGAGTTACGCTCGTACAAGGCTATGTTGTCAAACACCAAAGTTATCATCAAAAAAACTAAGTTACAGCGGAAGCCGTTTTGTGTACCAAGCACACATCAGAGTAATACGCAGCGAAGCTCACGATAGGGTCCAAATGAAATGCCCCGAAGGCAATGCCACAAAGGCGATGCCACGGAGACGATGAAATGCTCTTGCTCTTTTCTATAGCCCACAAAGGTACTTACAGTTCATACATCTTGTCCCGTATATCCAAGCAGCGTCACTACGCCTGTGTACCTGAAATATTGCCCACAAACGTGGGTCAGTACACAACCGTACTGGTGAGCGGGATAACCCACTCGCCTAAACCGACACTAAGTAAAATAGTGAATGCACACAGTTATATGGTGATCTTTCTAGTTGAATCCTAGATTCGTTTCATGGCATATGGATGACATGTTAAGGAAAGCTGTAAAGCAGTTTAAGCATGCAAGCATTCAATCTCAAACCAAACGACAAGCAATATATATAACCGACCCGTCTTACTCAATGCCATCGCTTGCACGATAACATATCGAACCATCAGTCTCGCCTCAAAATCCATCCTCAACCAAAGTTTATATATTCCAATCTCAAGTGCACACTCTTGCCGAGGCAAGGTGGCCGCGCCTACACGATGCAACAAACCAACCAAAGTAAAGCAAGCCAACATTTATTCTATATGAAGTCACTGGCCAGAAGCCACGAAGGACATTGATCGGACCAAGATCAATAGGGCAATCCTACCCGATCCAGGGTTGGGAAGCTACTCCCGCCTGGTGGTATCGGACTACCAGCACTGCGCCCAATCGCGCGATGCCCATTGTTTCCTCCATGGTAGAACGGTCCCGGTGCCCCGGTGCCTCATCCCGTTCTAGGAAACCAAACCCTGTGCCACACAGGTTGTCCGTGACAATGCAGACACAGTAGGTATGACGAGAGGATCGAAACATTCTCGCCCCACCAAGCGATCCTAGACTCGTTCAACCGATATCCAACCAAATATCCATAACCATTCTTCCAACATATCCAACCAAGGATTCCAAATCTCGACCTCAATATATAGCCCAAGGCACCAAAATATCAAGTATTTCATAGGCACAATGCCTCTTCTCAACACAGAGTCCGAATTGGTGCAACACCCATGCTCGAAGCAATCCCATGGCATAATGTCATTTCAGTGGCACAATGCCCCATTCGTGGCACGATGCCCCATCAAGCGGCACAACACCCTCGCCGATTTTGGTTTCGAACCACAACTGCTCGCTTTGCAAGACAAAGCGACCAAATGATACTCGCGCACGGATGCACGCTCGCTCGCCCGAATTCCCGATATTTCCATTTGCCTCAATGTATCATTCCACCTTGTATAATTCCAACTGTCCAAGCATAATCCCAATGTATCCAACAGACTGCCTCAAATGTATAATCCAACTCTAGTTCCAACTAGCCAACGCATAAATTATTTCAAGCCACAATCCTACCAAGCCAACGACGTACACTCTATGCACGCCTCGGTGTAGTATTTCCCAATATTTCAGCCCAAGTGTTCAAGCCTTTTACGTGTTTTCCATATTATTAGGCATGAAGGAGTAGAGGAGGAGGGAAAGAGCCCACTCACAATGATTGATCCTGTTAGGCATCCTGTCCTGTCGATACGGCCAATCCCTTGAACCCGTGGTCCGATGCAAGCGCGATCTACTCAACTGGTATGACCGTGCGAGCAGGCCGTGTTCTCCAAATCATCCAACCGATCGGATTAAGGAAGACGGCATTATCGCTTCCATCCAGCTATTCAGTACTGTTTTGAACGAACACATGATTTCCATCGAACCCGCTAGCCATCTGCACATTGAAACCAACTCGATTAATCCTTCTTCCCAAAATCCAATATTTCAAATGTAACCAGCATTTGATTTATTCAATCCGACTCAGCGTAACGCTCCGAGCGGTTGCGGGGCGTTACACTGTAGTCAATGCACATACGCACTGACCCATCCTTCTTTGGTACAAACAACACTGGTGCTCCCCAGGGTGATGCACTTGGTCGGATAAAACATTTCTCCTCTAATTCTTTCAACTATGCCTTCAGCTCATCCATCTCCTTCTTCGCCAATCTATAAACATGTGATGCTATAGGTGCTGCTCCCGGTGCTAATTCAATTAAAAACTCTACGTCTTTGTCTGGGGGTAGTCCTGGCAATTCCTCTGGAAAGACGTCTTAAAATTCTGAAATAATGGGATGATAGACAACATCGTCCATTGCGAGCTGCATACCATCAAGGATTTCTGTGGATCCCCGTGTAAATTCAAGTTCAGGCTGGCCTGGTACCTTAAAAAGAATACTTCCTCCAAAACAATCGAAGAAAGCTTAGTACTTGCTTAGCCAGTCCATTCCAAGCACAATATCAAAAGTTGGCATAGGAAGGACTAAGAGTCGGGCGTTCATCTCTCTGCCACGTATCACTATAGGACACGATCTACAAATTCGACTAACAGGTACAACTCCTCCTCCGGTAAGAATTCTAACACAACTAGATAAAGGTGTAGAGGCAATGTTGTGTTTGGCAATAAAACTAGATGATATGAATGAGTGGGTGGCTCCCGTATCAAACAATGTCACAGCAGAAAAAGTAAAAGCAAGAGTAATACCTGCTATGACATCCACCTCCTGATCCATGTCATCCACTTCCAATGCAAAAGCTCATCCGTTCCTCTGTGGTTGTCCATGACTGGCCCTCATGTACTGATCCTCCTGAGTAGGTAGCGGTGGTCCTCTCTGAAATCCTGCTGCTGCTAGGGGTCAAGGTACTCCCGGTCCAGTCATCTGCTGAGTTGGCTTCGGTGCTGGAAGCGCTAGCCTCTAAACTGGTGGTGGAAGTGTCAATGCCTGTTGCATAGGACAGTCTCTCATAGTATGTTGTCCAGAACCACATCTCATACACTGTCCTAAGCGAGTTCGACAGTCTCTCATAATATGCCCACGTTTTCCACAATAATTGCAGTGGGGCTTCTCTGGAATCTGGTACGGTCCTGTTCTGTGCTGGTACTGTTGTTGTTGTGCCAAAGGACGTCTGATAGGTCCTCCTTGTTGTGTCCTTGGTAGCCCTGGCTGTGTCCTTGCTGGTCCTTGTGGTGTCCTCAGCTAACCTCCTTTTCCTCTGCTGATGGTTTCTTGCAATCTGGCTTCTGTCAGTAACTCGGCATAAGAGATCCGGGACTGTGAGCTAGTGTAATGTTGGAGCTTCTGAGTCAGTCCGCGATGAAACTTCTTAGCCTTAGCCAAGTCATCTGGTATCAGGGCAGCGCCATATTTACTAAGGCGACTAAACTCAGCATCATATTCGTCAACTGTTCTGTTCCCCTGCTCTAGTTGAAGAAACTGATCGTACAATGCATCTCTGACGGTGTCCGGGAAGTACTTCCTCTCAAAGCACTCCAAGAACTGCTCCAAAGTCTGGTATGTACCCAACTGGCGTTCCATGGATTCCCACCAGTGATGAGCGTTACCATCTAGAAGCATCCTTACACCTGTCATCCATAGGTCCGTAGGTAACTGCGATGCTTCCAATAGCTTCTGCGTATGAGTAATCCAGTTGGTAGTCTCCTCTGGGCTCTCAATGCCTTTGTACAGCTTCGGACCCATCTGAATAAAATTCTTTACTGAACCAACTCTAGCTCGAGGTACTGGAGCTAGTGCTTAAGATGGTACAGTAGCCTGTGCAGCCATCCTCTCAAGTGCTGCCAGAAATTTTTACCTCTGTTCGGCTGCCTGCTGTCTCTGTTCCTGCATCATCATCTGGAAGAATTGGAACAGCTGCGTCTGGCCATCTTGCGGTGCTGGGAAAGCTGGAAGGTTCCCATAGGTGAAGCAAGAAGATCAGATGGAACTGGATTGTGAGTCTGTCCATCTGGCCCCGGAAGTCTAGGAATCGTTGAGGTCCCTCCTTGAGTCTGACCATTGACACCTGAAGGTGTGTCGCCATCGGCGATAATACATCCATTTTGCATATCCATCTCTCTGCAGGTGATGTACGAAACGATTAGAAGAAGTACAGGAATCAAACAGGATGCAAGCATGGGCCACCACTAAAACATGTCATGCCCCAGTCCCAAAATACGTAGGACTAGGGCGTGACATATTTTAGTGGTAGCTCATGCAGGTCTACTAGCATGCAAAGTTTCTATCGGCAGTTATCCCTATCCGTCGCACGACTTATACGTATCAGTGGCCAGCCGAGTACGCAAGTCCGTGTCCTACATGTGACTTACACTCATGTAAGAATAGTGTCATGGCCAATGAAACATAAAATACCTCATGATAATGGGGTGGTCTCATAAAGTAGGTCCAATGCATATACATAAATAAAAACAGAATACGACGACACCGTCGTTGCACCCAAGTTTCCTTGGACGCGCAGTTTATATAACAGTTAAAATAAATAAACTAAAATAAACAGAAATAAGACATGCATGCAATATATGGAATATAAATAACAGTGCAATGACAAGGTATACTTGTCTGGCAAGAAATCTGTATGGTGTAGGCGTCCAAATGTCAAGGACACGGAATCAGAAACTAATGGCTCTGAACAAACATCTTCGGATGCTGAAATAGACATCACCAACATTTCTGGAATCAGCGAGATAGCTAGAAATCACTACCCTTTCGTCCAATTTGGACACATGGACAAAACGGTAATTTTGGGTCAAAAGTGGGGTCCACGTATGGCCCACTTTGCACCGAAAAACGTGCCAAGGGTAACAGTCTCTAAATGGGACAAATTATAGGTTAAACAAACTCTAAATGTCATTCCGAACTCAACGGTATGTCCAAATGTTGATTCCGATGAGCCGAACACAATTTTGCCCAAAAAGTCAATTGTGGGGCCCGCCAATTGGCGACTTGGTCAACTATCTCAGAATTACATGAAAATTGGGTCACAGGACCAGCGCGATATCATGAGTCGAGTGGCGCAAGTTTTGTCACAATCTGATGAGCGTACACTAAATGGCGCGGGGTTTTGCAAAAGGTGCGACACGGAGAATTTCTGCGGATACGGGCTGATTTTGACGCGCACACATGTCCAAATTAGTTTTCGCAAAAGTCCACACGTCTGGATATATTGTGCGCATATTTTGGTACACTTGGTACACGACGGGGCAGTCCCGTTTGGCGGGACGCGCTCCGTATCACAATTTTTGGAATTTGGAAAAAATAGGTTTTCGGAGTTTTTTTATCTAATTTAATTCTATACACAGCAATTAATAAATTATTGTATTTTACAAAAAATAAACTAGGTTAAGTGGTCTTCGCATACCAAAAAGAAAAACCGAATTCGAATCTCTGTGATGGGATATACGAGTCCGTGAACATATGTAGTTACCGCAGTTTTCTGCGATACCCAATCGTTTTTTCCCAACTTGGTCGCTGTTTTCGCCTAGGTTTGCGCGTTGTTCGAGGGCCACTAACATACATATATGGAAGGGGGTTAAGTCGTGAACATACCGGTGAAGACGGGGTCGAGTTTGGTCGAACGAGGAGACGAAAAACAGCACGTGAACACAGGTACGTCGTTGTTCAATTTCTGTCGCGGGATTGTGCTCGCGGACGTCGACAGGCGGTTGTTCGGCGGTCCAGGCGAACAGCGGCGGCGATCAGGTGGCTCAGCGACGGTCACTAGGTCGAGGAGGATGGGGGAGAAGAGATTTGGCATTAGGGTTTAGGGTTTGGGGTGATGAGAAGTATATATAGAGGGGAAGAGAAAGGGAGCGGGGGAAGAAGACCCAAGGCTGCTGCTACTTTCCTAAGTCTAACGGGTCGTGGGGTGGTACAGGGTCGGGTTTGATATGGGTTTGGGTTCGGGGTAGATCCATTAGGGATTTTTTTTATTTCTTTTTCCTTTTTCTTTCTTTCTTATTCTTTCTAATTTCTATTTATATTTCTTTTCTATTCTTATATTCATTTCTTATTAAATTCCTAATTAAACTATATATATATATATATATACATAAAAATTTCTAGAAATTGTATTAGTGCATACCATTAAGCTATCAACTGTTCATAGGGTCTCCTACATGGAATAAATTAGAAAAAAATTATAATTGCTCCATAGATCCTCTAAATGCACCATCTCCTAGAATAAAAATTAAATAAATTATATTTTCTCTATTTAGCTCATAATTACTATAATTTAATTATTAATTAATTAAAAAGGTAAATACGATTTTTAAAATTAGGGATTTTACAATATGCATATGTTTGAGGAACGCTTTGAATATGTGCACGATCTAGACTCGCGATATGATGATCTCGAATGCTAGTGCAAGTGAATATGTTAGATTGACATGAACGAGTATATCAATTTGCATAAGTTTGCCTTAGACTTAGATTATCATTCAAGATGGATTATAACGTACCCCGCGTTAGGCAATATGTTCCGCGCTCAGGCGCAATTGAGATCGAGTCACAGCTTGGATTGGATGATAGAGTTATTCAATAAGACAGACCCAACATGCACGCAACACGGTATAAGGAACGAGTAAGAAATTATGTTCAAACAGATCTAGTGGTACCGATTGCTATGCTTAAGATAGATTCGATAATGCGATAGATCAGCTTGCGCTCAGGAATTCTCGAGGACGAGACTTTTTCTGAGTGGTGTATAATATAACGACCCGTTCCGTTCAAGCAGACAACCGATTCAAACGGCACAAGTGCAACGCTTTGCCCAGCGAGAAGACTCATTTGAGGCAAATAATTTTCAGACTTGGCCCTTCAGGAGTTCAGACTTAGACTTTCAAAGGCTCGTTCGAAGTATCGCTTGATCGAGGTGAATCATCGATAAGGTTGGTAGCTACGATGAACTTGTCTTTGCTTAGCTAGCACACTTAAAATATGGACGATACATGTTAGTCGCTAGGTGAATCACCCCATGCATGCTAATAAAGAATACAACACACCTAGCTAAGGGAATAATTCCAACTTGTATTGCTTGTGTTAGAACATGAAAATAAAATTTGGCTTATAACTTGGACCCTCGCATGCTAACTTTGCTTCGTGCAAATAGACCCCGCTATGCCTCGAGTAGAATATTATACTATTCATAGTGCACTACTTCACTTGTTTACACTACACGTCCATAGATTATGTCGTTTGATATGTCCCTTTACGGTTTTACTCCTCGCTTTACCCCTAGACTCATGCCAACGTAAATGCTTATGCTTCAAATATAAATGCATGCTTGCCTGCTTATATGTTAACTTATACTTGTTGTCTCATTTCAATGCTTGTCACATAATTTATGCCACCATCAAGTAACACTACGTATCATGCATGCATCTAGTTAGGCAGAAGACTATCTAATAATCCTTTTGTGCAATATGAACTTGCAAGTATCCGGGACCGTTAGGTCGGCAAGACAGTCCCCGAACCAGGGGAATACATCAAGTCAAGTTGAACACTGAAAGAGAATCATGTCAAGTAAAGCAAGAAACACAACTCGTGGAGAAATACTCGTTCATAACAAGAATCAAGAATTATCATGTCATGTTGTGAATTTGGAAGATCAAGACTTGTATGTCGCGGACAACTTGGAAACAAGGGGGATCTTCAGATCTTGTTCCACGTACGGTCTCTGGGGCACCGGGGTCGATCCGATCCGGATGGAACTCATGCAGCATTTCATATACGAGCTGGGTGGCGTCTTCGCTAACTAGGTGCCACCTTTGCAGATAAAGGCTGATTGTCTCATGTGCTTGGACGAGATGGTTTATAGCGCCTCTTGTGCTTTCGTTGTATTACATCCTCGTCAATGACTGTAACATGTCCTTTATGGCTATGCCAGCGACTCAAGTTCATATAGATAAGTCATCATCGCTTAGTGGCAATCCGTGTGCGAGTTATTACATCGCATCCAATAATCTGAAAGTCCTGAACAATTTTGAGTATAAGTCATCTATACAAATTGAGCAACCTGAGCAATCCATCGAACACTTGAACATCCAATGCAACACACCTGATAATCCGTGTAACTCGTGCACCTGAAATGAAAACTTGCTTATTACACTTGTGTTTGCATATGTTATTGCCCCTAGATTTCATTATATATATGCTTGTGCTTGATTAAATTGATTTTTCTTAGACATGGAAGGACGAATGGTAAGTTGGTAAGTCTCATCGTGTTCCTTTATATCGCACGGCGCACGGCGCACTGCCACACGAGTTAGGTTTCTCATTATGCCATGAAACTGATCCTAAGGCAAGACTAGAAAAGATAACTTAATAGATGGTGCAAGGAACCTTTATAACGTGTTTGGATTTGTCGAGCGGACGAGAAGCCTCCCCACTAGTGCATTCATGTACTGATAACCCACCAGATTGCTTGCAGGGTGCGGGAAAACCTCGTTCGGTGCGGAAATCCCCTTCGTGCGTACTAAGGCGTGGAGTTCACTCCGGAGCCTTGGAGCGTTGCGTCTACGTCCGGAGCTGAAGCACATATACAAGACATAATATTGGAATATCGCCTATGTATCATTCTACCAATGTAGCCACTTGACACGCTTTTATTATTTCAGAGAGAGCGAGGCTTGAGCGACTTGTAATCTCGGCCAAGCGCCTCCTATAATACTTGTTCAATATCAATAAAGAGCTATTTTACTTATATACTTGTGTTATTCAATGCTTTCGCTATTGACGACTCTGTGAACTTATTACCAATTGCTTGTGCGTTTCTTATTTTGCTGCACTCGGACTATCTGTGCGCCTCTGTGGCTTAGTCATTTGATCGCATGTTTGGATTGTCATGCCCCGATCTCCCGTAGGCAATCGGCCGTTCCCGCTAGGCGGGAATCACCCTCGCCAGCGCTCCCGCGGAACGATCGCTTAACCCATCCGGGCGTGATGCCGCACGAGCGTGATCCACGCCCGTGCAAGGCCATGGTTCATTGGCTGGCGGCAAGAGTTCTAAGCCACAGAGTCGCACAGATTGTCCGAGTGCAGCGAAGTCATGAACGCATAGGCGATCGGTAACAGGTTCACTGAGTCGACAATATATAGCGGAAGCATAGAAACAAGTAAAGTAATCTCTTTATTGATATGAAACATGTATTACAGGCGGCGTATAGCCGAGATTACAAGTCGCTCAAGCCTCTCTCTCTGAAACAGTAAAAGCGTGCCAAGTGGCTACAACTGTGGAATGAATGTACAGGCGATGGTCAGGCGATGTTCACAACTTATGTCTTGTATATATATGCTTCAGTCCCGGACGCACCGTTGCAAGGCTTCAGAGGGAACTCCTGGCCTTAGCACGCACGAAGGAGGCGTCTGCACCGAACGAGGTTCTCCCGCACCCTGCATACAAACTGGTGGATTATCAGTACATTGAATGCACTGGTGGGGAAGCTACTCGCCCGCTCGACAAATCCAAACACGTAATACAGGTTCCGTGCACAACTATTAAGTTGTCTTTCTAGTTGCCTTAGGATCAGTTTTATGCAAACGTTGAATAGCCTAACGTGTCGGACAGTGCGCCGTGCGATGTTTGAGGGAACACGGCGAGACTTACCAACTTACCATTTATCCTTCCCTGTCCAAGGCAAACATTGTTAATTTAAGCAGGGGCATGTATAAACATTCAGGAGGCATAGCATATGCAAACACGAGTACTTATTTCAAGATCGTTCATGTGTTCAGTTTATTTGTTTCATATGATACAGTATCTCGCACGCGGATAGCCGCTAAGCGAGGATGAATGGTTTATCTTTTGTTTACAAGCAAGCATGCAACAAGTTAAGTACAAGGTGATCACTGGCGTATGCCATAATGGACACTAGTCTGTGACGAAGATGGTTTGCTACGTGCAAGAACGTTAGGCGCCGCATACCACCCTGTCCTAGTACGTGAGACTAAACGTTAGTTCCGTCCGGAGCCGGAACGGTGCCAGTGCCCCAGCAGCCGCCCGCAGGAACTATACCTTGTGCACAAGTTGTCCGTGATCGAACAATAACATTCATTCGCCCGAAGGCTACGTGATTATCACCCGTAGGCTACGTGCGCCCGTAGGCTACGTGACTATCGCCCGTAGGCTACGTGAATATCGCCCGTAGGCTACGTGCGCCCGTAGGCTACGTGATTATCGCCCGGAGGCTACGTGAGTACAAGACAAGCAGTAGCATGATTCATTTATATTGCATCTACGTTCCATTCATGCGTTCAGGATTGCTTAAACATTGCACAATATAATAACGTTAGACATTCATAAGCAGACAAGCATGCGTTTCTAAGGGACACAAGTAAACACGATTGCTCGGACCCGAAGGTAAGCCGAGAGATGAAACCGTTAAGGGACTTAGCATGCGAGGGTCTGTATATAAGCAGTATTTCATTTCCATGTTCTAGCAAGCAATATGAGTTGGGATTATTCCCTTAGCTAGGTGCGTTGGATTCATTAGCATGCAGGGGGTGAATCACCTAGCGACTAGCATGAATATTCCAGATTTTATGTGTGCTGGCTAAGCAAAGACAAGTTCATCGTAGCCACCCACCTTAACGATGATTCGCCTCGGTAGAGCGATACGTCTGAGCGAGCCTCTGAAAGTCCAAGCCGGATCCTGTAGGGGAAAGTCTGGATATCCTTTGCTTCTTGATTGAGGCAAAGCGGGTCGGGACAGTTGCACTATTTCCGTTTGAGACGGCAGTCCGCTAGAGCGGAACGGGGTGTTACATCCTACCCAACTTAGAAAAAGTCTCGTCCTCGAGACTTACTAAGGACAAGCAGTAATCTAGGGTTGAGGCAATCCTAGACAAGTCGTTTGTACTTGTTTCATTTGGATATTCACTTGCACAAGCTTCGAAATCAGCATATCGCTTAGATTGGATCGTGCGCACCTTCGACATGCATTTCTAGTGTGAACACGTCAACCAGCTTAGTGATAGCGAAGTCTCAGCACTCGAGTTTTACCTTTTCTTAAGTCTTGGATGGTGCACTAGTTCAAGGCGTCCCTCGAATAGGTGCATTCAACCAAACTTAGGGTTAGTAAAAATCGGACAAGCTACTAGCGATACTCTCAAGGGTTCGCACAGGTTGGCACAAAGGCCACTCGCAGCATACAACCAGACAAGCAAGCATATCATTCAAAACGTATTTTGAAAGTATTTAGACTTATTGTTGGAACATCCCATCGAGGCATTGAGAGAGAGCGTGCACATAACCCACGAACGAGCTTTCGAAACAGAGATATCGAATCGAAGTCCAAAGGCGTAGAAGCCAGGCTCTGATACCAACCTGTCACGCCCCGATCTCCCGCAGGCAATCGGCCGTTCCCGCTAGGTGGGAATCACCCTCGCCAGCGCTCCCGCGGAACGATCGCTTAACCCATCCGGGCGTGATGCCGCACGAGCGTGATCCACGCCCGTGCAAAGCCATGGTTCATTGGCTGGCGGCAAGAGTTCTAAGCCACAGAGTCGCACAGATTGTCCGAGTGCAGCGGAGTCATGAACGCATAGGCGATCGGTAACAGGTTCACTGAGTCGACAATATATAGCGGAAGCATAGAAACAAGTAAAGTAATCTCTTTATTGATATGAAACATGTATTACAGGCGGCGTATAGCCGAGATTACAAGTCGCTCAAGCCTCTCTCTCTGAAATAGTAAAAGCGTGCCAAGTGGCTACAACTGTGGAATGAATGTACAGGCGATGGTCAGGCGATGTTCACAACTTATGTCTTGTATATATATGCTTCAGTCCCGGACGCACCGTTGCAAGGCTTCAGAGGGAACTCCTGGCCTTAGCACGCACGAAGGAGGCGTCCGCACCGAACGAGGTTCTCCCGCACCCTGCATACAAACTGGTGGATTATCAGTACATTGAATGCACTGGTGGGGAAGCTACTCGCCCGCTCGACAAATCCAAACACGTAATACAGGTTTCGTGCACAACTATTAAGTTGTCTTTCTAGTTGCCTTAGGATCAGTTTCATGCAAACGTTGAATAGCCTAACGTGTCGGGCAGTGCGCCGTGCGATGTTTGAGGGAACACGGCGAGACTTACCAACTTACCATTTATCCTTCCCTGTCCAAGGCAAACATTGTTAATTTAAGCAGGGGCATGTATAAACATTCAGGAGGTATAGCATATGCAAACACGAGTACTTATTTCAAGATCGTTCATGTGTTCAGTTTATTTGTTTCATACGATACAGTATCTCGCACGCGGATAGCCGCTAAGCGAGGATGAATGGTTTATCTTTTGTTTACAAGCAAGCATGCAACAAGTTAAGTACAAGGTGATCACTGGCGTATGCCATAATGGACACTAGTCTGTGACGAAGATGGTTTGCTACGTGCAAGAACGTTAGGCGCCGCATACCACCCTGTCCTAGTACGTGAGACTAAACGTTAGTTCCGTCCGGAGCCGGAACGGTGCCAGTGCCCCAGCAGCCGCCCGCAGGAACTATACCTTGTGCACAAGTTGTCCGTGATCGAACAATAACATTCATTCGCCCGAAGGCTACGTGATTATCACCCGTAGGCTACGTGCGCCCGTAGGCTACGTGACTATCGCCCGTAGGCTACGTGAATATTGCCCGTAGGCTACGTGCTGTAACGCCCCGCTCCGAACGGTTACTTAAGAAACACTACGCTGCTTCGACTCGGTTGAGAATCGAGTCTCGGGGAAACCTTACCGAATCAACACGGACGAAGTGCAATGAACCCTTCGAATTAATCGAGCGGCTTCTATTGAAATAAGTCCAAGAGTTTTCGTTGGTTGCTTTACTTTTTGGTTTTGTGTTGCTTTGTGTTTTGAGTTGCTTTCGATGACTTGGTTTTCATGATTTCGCCTTCTCGCTTGCGCTTTCTTTACGAATCGTAAGGGAAAGAGATCGAAGTATGCTAACCAAGTATTGTTGCATTTTCAGGACGCATAACCAAAGAGTGAACGTCGCTTAGGCTTCCCCATCTCCTCGTTCGATTCATTTGGTGAGTGGCTTAGGCCCTTCGATGAATCTTTTAAGTCTGCATGCCTAATAAAGAATCTCTAGTTCACATAAATATGCTGCCTCACTAAAAAGATAAGCTAAAAGAGAAAGAAAGTATTGCATGCTTCAAGTATAGAACTGCTAACTTACTAGTTGCTTATGGAATGCTTAACTGTCCCTTGTGTATCTGTGCATTGAGTATTGTGGCGAGAAAACTCTGGACTTGAGCTTAATAATGAGAAAAGAGAAAAAGAGATAGACTTGTGTGCTTGGTTCATCAGTTGCATGATAGCATATTTTTCTGATAGGGCTTGCATTCATGCATTTGGTCAGGACAACTTGTGCACAAGGTTTATCTCTCGGGCGGTCCCTGGGGCACTGGGGATCGTTCGGCCGGAAGAGATCTAGATACCTAAGGCTTGTACGTCCTTGGGTAGACCGGAGACTCGTCTATTAGTGAGATTGGGCTTGTACGTCCCAACTGCTAATCCCGTGGAGGGGACCATCATATAGTTAGGGCGCATGCTAGGTTTACCTTCTTGCATACCTAACACTTGATGCCTTATTGATTCATAAGTTATTCATATGCAAATTGTGGCTAACTTGTGTGTCTGTTGCAGGGATAACCGCTCGGCCGTGGGTAAGAAATATCATATGCATATGCTAAATATTGTCTATGTTTCCTAGCATGAATTGTTAAAAAGAAACTAGACAACCAGAAAGACCACTTAATAATGCTAGCTCCATATGCTTACTTAGTGTGGATTTCTAAGGTGAGTTTGGCCACGGTCGCTCACCAGTACATGTGGTAGTACTGACCCACGTTTGTGGGCAAATATCCAGGTGCTGGGAGCGAGAGTCTGGCAAGCATCCTCAACCTGAATCAGCGTGTGCGCACTCTTCCTTAGGATTGTGTTCGTGCTGCTTCTTCCGCTGCTTACCTCTCCAGTGGGCTACTTCCTCTTCTGCTAGATGTTTTGCTATTTTGGTCCTACTACAAGGGCATAATGTAATGGGCGTTGTAGCTAGTTTTGAAAATGTGAAAAAAGTTGTAAGCCTCCTAAGGCATATTTTGTAACTCAGCCAAGCAAACACTTTGTAATCCAAATCTTCAGTATTCAATAAAATGGAAGTATTTTGTGTGCCTATCAAATGTGTTCAATTTGGTTCTCTGCGTTTTACTCTGTGCCTATATATGTATATTTTGCCTAACTTGTCTTGTGCAGGTACGTTGCCTGGTGCAAGCGCAATTTAGGCTTGCACGGCATCGCGCCCAAGCGAGGACGAACGGTTCCGTAGGGACCAAGCGAGGACGAATGGTTCCGTAGGGACCAAGCGAGGACGATAGGCCCTACGGGATCGGCCCCTGCGGGATCGGGGCGCGACAGGTGGTATCAGAGCATGGCTTTACGTCCTTGGCCTCTTCAAACATCGTCTTCGAAAAGGATATAAGTTTTCAAGCGATTTCAAAAGTCCCGAATTTCGAAAATAGATTTCAAATCTATAAGAAGTAAATCGAGAGTATGAAAGGTCCCTAAGAGTATAAAAACCCAACGTCCCATGCAATAAGTCTATAATACGTTATGAGACTAATGCAAGCTACTCTCTTTTGCAGCAAAGATGACAAGAACAGGTGCTGGTAACCCTGAGTCATCGCGCGCAGCTAGCGTGAGCGATGATCAAATGGATAGATTGATTGCAATGTTACAGAATCAAAACGATCGTCATGCTGCGCAACAAGAACGATTCGAGGCTCAACAGCAACGAGCTGATGCTAGAGCCTTGGCACAACAAAAGCAGCTTGACTCCCTGACGCAGATAGTGACAACGCTAGCAGCGAACAGTGGTGCATCTGGCACCGCCGCAGTACCTGTGACTGCCCCGACCATGCCTCAAGGCGCAGGATTAGCAGAAACAAACGAGCCTCCTCGCGCGGCCGGAAAGTCTACCTTTAAAGGCGCTGAGTTCCTGAAGTTGAACCCTCCGGAGTTTGAAGGCAGGACCACGCCGGATAAGGTGATGGACTGGATCGCGAAGATGGAAAGCTTGTTTAGCTTTGCCTCAATACCTGCGAACAAGAGGGTGGCGTGCGCAGATATGCAGTTGCGGTTACGAGCACACGACTGGTGGGAAGTCAAGAAAACAGACCTTGCCACCAAGCATCAGGATGGCAGGATCACTTGGGGAATGTTCAAGGAAGCATTCCTTGCTCACTATCTTCCACCGGCTGTCAGGCAGAGAAAAGAAGACGAGTTTACCGAGCTTAAGCAAGGGAGCATGTCTGTCGAAGATTATGAGTCAGAATTCTCCAAACTTGCTAAGTTTGCTAGCTCGATGATTCCCGATGAGGCAGCTCGCACACATCGGTTCATAAAAGGCTTAAACGATAATCTAAGAAAAGATGTTATGAACCGGGAGTGCAAAACCTATATACAAGCCTTTGAAGCAGCCGTGCAGAATGAGCAGTTTACTCCGCAAAATGCTCCAGAAAGGGCACCGGCTCCTCGAAACCCTCCTGCTAAAAGATACCATGATGGAGAAAAGAAAACAACGGGCGAGCGGCGCCCAGGTCCTATATGCAATTACTGTCGCAACCCAGGCCATACCGCGGATGTTTGTCGTGCTGCAAAAAGGGAATGTTTTAACTGCGGTGAAAAAGGGCATCAGGCAGTGAACTGCCAAAACCAGACGGTTCCGCCGCCATACCAGAGTGGAAACAATAAGACTGCTCGGGTTGAGACTCAGACCCCTCCGGGTCCTGCTTTGGAACCAACTGATCAGACAAGAAGGCCAAGAGTTTATCAGTTGAATATAGAGCGAGACGAGAGTGGCCATGATGTTGGTGAGTCTTATTCCTTTGAACTCTTGATGCTTGATCCTTGCCTCCTTAATCTCTTAAGTTTCGAGGACGAAACTTCTTCTCAGTGGGGTAGTATGTAACGCCCCGCTCCGAACGGTTACTTAAGAAACACTACGCTGCTTCGACTCGGTTGAGAATCGAGTCTCGGGGAAACCTTACCGAATCAACACAGACGAAGTGCAATGAACCCTTCGAATTAATCGAGCGGCTTCTATTGAAATAAGTCCAAGAGTTTTCGTTGGTTGCTTTGCTTTTTGGTTTTGTGTTGCTTTGTGTTTTGAGTTGCTTTCGATGACTTGGTTTTCATGATTTTGCCTTCTCGCTTGCGCTTTCTTTACGAATCGTAAGGAAAAGAGATCGAAGTATGCTAACCAAGTATTGTTGCATTTTCAGGACGCATAACCAAAGAGTGAACGTCGCTTAGGCTTCCCCATCTCCTCGTTCGATTCATTTGGTGAGTGGCTTAGGCCCTTCGATGAATCCTTTAAGTCTGCATGCCTAATAAAGAATCTCTAGTTCACATAAATATGCTGCCTCACTAAAAAGATAAGCTAAAAGAGAAAGAAAGTATTGCATGCTTCAAGTATAGAACTGCTAACTTACTAGTTGCTTATGGAATGCTTAACTGTCCCTTGTGTATCTGTGCATTGAGTATTGTGGCGAGAAAACTCTGGACTTGAGCTTAATAATGAGAAAAGAGAAAAAGAGATAGACTTGTGTGCTTGGTTCATCAGTTGCATGATAGCATATTTTTCTGATAGGGCTTGCATTCATGCATTTGGTCAGGACAACTTGTGCACAAGGTTTATCTCTCGGGCGGTCCCTGGGGCACTGGGGATCGTTCGGCCGGAAGAGATCTAGATACCTAAGGCTTGTACGTCCTTGGGTAGACCGGAGACTCGTCTATTAGTGAGATTGGGCTTGTACGTCCCAACTGCTAATCCCGTGGAGGGGACCATCATATAGTTAGGGTGCATGCTAGGTTTACCTTCTTGCATACCTAACACTTGATGCCTTATTGATTCATAAGTTATTCATATGCAAATTGTGTCTAACTTGTGTGTCTGTTGCAGGGATAACCGCTCGGCCGTGGGTAAGAAATATCATATGCATATGCTAAATATTGTCTATGTTTCCTAGCATGAATTATTAAAAAGAAACTAGACAACCAGAAAGACCACTTAATAATGCTAGCTCCATATGCTTACTTAGTGTGGATTTCTAAGGTGAGTTTGGCCACGGTCGCTCACCAGTACATGTGGTAGTACTGACCCACGTTTGTGGGCAAATATCCAGGTGCTGGGAGCGAGAGTCTGGCAAGCATCCTCAACCTGAATCAGCGTGTGCGCACTCTTCCTTAGGATTGTGTTCGTGCTGCTTCTTCCGCTGCTTACCTCTCCAGTGGGCTACTTCCTCTTCTGCTAGATGTTTTGCTATTTTGGTCCTACTACAAGGGCATAATGTAATGGGCGTTGTGGCTAGTTTTGGGAATGTGAAAAGAGTTGTAAGCCTCCTAAGGCATATTTTGTAACTCAGCCAAGCAAACACTTTGTAATCCAAATCTTCAGTATTCAATAAAATGGAAGTATTTTGTGTGCTTATCAAATGTGTTCAATTTGGTTCTCTGCGTTTTACTCTGTGCCTATATATGTATATTTTGCCTAACTTGTCTTGTGCAGGTACGTTGCCTGGTGCAAGCGCAATTTAGGCTTGCACGGCATCGCGCCCAAGCGAGGACGAACGGTTCCGTAGGGACCAAGCGAGGACGAATGGTTCCGTAGGGACCAAGCGAGGACGATAGGCCCTACGGGATCGGCCCCTGCGGGATCGGGGCGCGACACGTGCGCCCGTAGGCTACGTGATTATCGCCCGGAGGCTACGTGAGTACAAGACAAGCAGTAGCATGATTCATTTATATTGCATCTACGTTCCATTCATACGTTCAGGATTGCTTAAACATTGCACAATATAATAACGTTAGACATTCATAAGCAGACAAGCATGCGTTTCTAAGGGACACAAGTAAACACGATTGCTCGGACCCGAAGGTAAGCCGAGAGATGAAACCGTTAAGGGACTTAGCATGCGAGGGTCTGTATATAAGCAGTATTTCATTTCCATGTTCTAGCAAGCAATATGAGTTGGGATTATTCCCTTAGCTAGGTGCGTTGGATTCATTAGCATGCAGGGGGTGAATCACCTAGCGACTAGCATGAATATTCCAGATTTTATGTGTGCTAGCTAAGCAAAGACAAGTTCATCGTAGCCACCCACCTTAGCGATGATTCGCCTCGGTAGAGCGATACGTCTGAGCGAGCCTCTGAAAGTCCAAGCCGGATCCTGTAGGGGCAAGTCTGGATATCCTTTGCTTCTTGATTGAGGCAAAGCGGGTCGGGACAGTTGCACTATTTCCGTTTGAGACGGCAGTCCGCTAGAGCGGAACGGGGTGTTACATGGATCATGGCCTTGCACGGACGAGGCTTGAGCTCGTGCGACATCATGTCCAGATGGAAATGATCGTCCTGCGGGGGCGGCCGATTACCTGCAGGAGACCGGGGCGTGACATCAGTCTTGAACTTGATCTAGTCTGGAGGAAGCTTGGTGACGACAGCCCCCGCCATGAACTTGTCTTCCTGCTTCATGTCCTCTTCCTCCAGTTTCTGCTGCATCTTCAGAAGTTCCTTGACTTGTGGTAGCATCACATTCTTGTCCTCAAATTGTAGAGTGAAAAATTTCTCTACGAGATTGATTTTAGATATTTTTTTGTAAGTTTTGTAGTGCTTCTCAAGAGATTTCCAGACATCTCTTGCCTTCTCCTTCTTGCTGTAGGACTTCGCAATCGAGTCGTCCATAGCATTAAGAATCAATAACCTGTATAGATCGTTGTCTATCTTCCACTTGGAGTGCGCATCCTACGCCATGCCAACAACACTCTCTCATCCATCTTCGGGAATGGTAGGTTCGGGATCAACCAACACATAATCAACATTCACAAATTGAAGATTCAAGGAGATCTTCCTTTTTCAAATGTTGTAGTGTTCGCCATCAAACTTCTCAAGCTTGTGAAAGCTAGTATCGAGAATGTTTGAGCGATTTTCCATTCTAACTCGGATCTTGCCTTGAGATTGTTAGTCCCATAGCCAAATAAAAAAAAGGAGGTCCACAAAGTAGAGACTTACACAAAATGTCATCTCTACAAAAGTTTGTGCACTGAGATCCACACAAGAATTTTTCTACAGTGACACACAACTCCACAGAAGCACTAAACCAGGAACACGTTACAAACTGACGACCCAAAGGAAATGCAAATACAACAAAAATCAGAAAAATCGTTCTTCTCTTTACGTTCGCAGATGCAACAACGAGAAGTAACGGGAACAAGAAAATAAATACAAAGAAGGGAACTTCTTGTTGGGGTGATCAAAACCACCGGAGCTCAAGGCAAGATACGCACTATACGACGAACTGCCCCCAGGATCCAGCAAGTTCACACGAGAACTTCTGGAACGCTCTTGGTCACATTCGAATCACTCAAAAAATACTTTGTGGAAGGGTGCTCACTGCGGCAGCATATCCCTCTGGTGCTCTCAGTTTTTTTTCTCTCTCTAAAAGAAAGAGAAGCTCCTCTATATATAGAGGAAAATGGCACATATGCGGCCTGAGAAAGCTCAAGGCCGCATATGCCCTATCCGACACCAGGCCGCATGCGTGGCAGTCGCCGCCGGTCTCGCTGCACAGGACAGCGCCGTCAAACGCCGCCAAGCGCCGAAAGCAGCATCCACTGTGCACAGATACCCTCGCGCCACATACGCCGCATAAACCGGATGGCACATCAAACACCGCCAAGCATCGAAAGTAGAAGCCACTGTGCACAGACACCATCGTGCCACATACGTCACTTAAACCAGATGGCACGGATAACCATGTGCCGCATGCGCCGCCAACAGCGGACCATTTTTCCTCCACACGCGACTCACTCATACAAGCTCGTTGACCGCATAGCCCCTAGCTGCATAGCGCCTCGAAGCATGCACCCGAGCAAGCAACCGTGCATGCAACTCACACATAGCTCTTGGCCGTATAGCGCCTCGAAACATGCGTCCGAGCAACTCGCGCAGAAAAGAGCGCACGGACACCATGCGACGATGCTGACGTGAAAAGTGCAAAGTGCGCCAACAAAGCGCCACTTTGCACTCTTGAGTCCGAGTCGCTAGGACTTAGCTCCTAAGGAAAACTTTCCAAGGGTGGTGACAAAATAAAGATTGTCTAAATGGGATTCACACTTAATCATTTTAGAAAAATCAGTCCATATGGACCACCACCCCATGTGCATATACCAATACTAAACAAAGCTATATATTGAAATATATACATTGGTGGCTTTTTAATGTGGGACTAAAACTATAAAACAAAGTGAAAAACACCAACATATTGTTATGTGACATGAAGGATTTCTAAGCAAATAATAAGAGCTGGGGATTTGTATGAAAAAGAAAAAGAAACTTAATACTACTGAACCAAGATGTGGATGCTGGTAACTTTGTGTATCGTAATATTTGCTTATTTATGTAGACGTGAACATGCAAGGAAGGCATTTAGAGCACGACGACAACAGAAACAAAGCCTTTTACCCAAATTGTTTCTGGTTGGGTATTTGAATTAGTTTTTCCATTCAGCTCTGTTAAGGACAGGACATGAAAAAAAAAGACATTGTTTGTTATATCCTCGATCCAAGTTCGTGTTTGGACCTACCCTTCATTTTAGCAATTCCTTAAACAATAATGCTAAGTTTACTACCAAATGCTTACAACCTTCTTACAACTCTCTCCCCCCCCCCCTCCCCCCGCTATGTGGGCCACCCCCGGGCCCATCTCTTTCTCCAATGAACAGCTGCCACGTGGCATTTTAGCCACATGGCGGCCATCCGAACAGCCAGTGGGTCCCACCTCTTCTCCAATGGGTAACCTCCACGTGGCCGCCACGTGGCCGCCACATGGAGGTTGTAAGAGGGTTGTAGGCATTCGGTTGTAGTCATAGCACTGTCGTTCCTTAAAATAACATCCATCGTTCCTCCAAAAATGTGCAGAAAAGACTTCTGAAACTTTAATAGAAAATATACTGTATCAATAATAATTTTATATTAATTAAGTATAACGGTAGAAGTTTAAAAAATTGTTAAAATTCCGATACATATCGCAAACCGAGATGGCGAAAATTAGGAGTGCTCGATTTTCGCCAACCCAGTTGGCAAAAATCCGACGAAAACCGACGTGAAATCTGACGTAGCAAAATTTGGACGGGAACGGTTGGATTTCGCCAACCGAGTTGACAAAAATTTGGTTGCACAAATTTTTGCCAACTCAGTTGGCGAAAATGTGCTCGGTTGGTTTTTTTGGTTTGTTTTTTTGTTTTATGTTTAGGGTTTGATTTGGTTTGATTTTTGTGTTGGTTTGATTTGTGTTGATTTTTGTTTGTTTGTTTTTTGTGTTATTTTTTGTTGGTTTATTTTTTGGGTATGATCATATTGTAACGTTCATATTTTAACGTTCATATTTTTATATCGGCTTTTTTTTCAGAAAATTTGTTGTACAGAATTTTTTTTAAACAAATTAACTAAAACAAAACAATTTGTCAAAAAATTGAAATTACGAAAACTTTCGCCATCTCTGATGGCGAAAATATGATATAATAGTTTTTTTTTTGGTTTGTTTAAATTTGGTTTTTTAAAATTTTCGACCTCCAAAAAATAATATAGATAACTAAAAAAATAATATAGATAACTAAAACAAATAACAAACTAATTATCATTCATATTAGTATAGATAATAACAAATTAGTATAGATAATTAAAAAAATCAAAAATAAAATTACCGAAAGTAAAATTTTGAGGTCGAAATATCGTTTTTTTGCGATTCTAATTTTTTTTGAAGTCCGTCAAACAGTAAAACGGTTTATTCCGTAGTACTTTTCGATACGGTCATTTTGGCACAAACTGTACATTGTTTCGATCTCTCAGTCAAAGCCATGATACTTTAAATTTTTAAATTTTATATTTTTGCCTGTAACATGTGCGTCTTGCTTCGGATGAAAATTATTTCTACACGAATTGTGTTGCTCTCGTCGAAAACATACAAATCAACCTATTGTTTGACGAAAACCGATTTCAAAACAAATAATTATGGCCGCTCGAAGTCTGCTCGATGACAGACGTAATATTCTTACGACAGATTTTTTTGTTGTTGTTGTTCAATGATAGCATATTTTATTTTGGATGTTAATTTTTTTTTCTAATTTATTTAAAAAATGATTGCACAAACAAACATGGAAAAGAAAAACTAAAAAAAGGAATTTTTTTTTTAAATAAAAAAAACAAACAAACCAAAAGAAAAAAAAATCGAGTTGGCCTCCTGTTGTTTGTTTTAAAAAAATCAACATAAAAAAACCAACAAAAAAAAGCCTAAAAAACAAACCAAAAAAAATCCCAAAAAAAAAAAAATCAACCGAGCACATTTTCGTCAACTGAGTTGGCGAAAATTTGGACGCTAACTCTGTTGACGAAAATCCAACCGTTTCCGTCCAAATTTTTCTACGTCGGATTCCACGTCGGTTTTCGTCGGATTTTCTCCAACTGGGATAGCGAAAATCGAGCACTCATAATTTTCGTCATCTCAATTTTTTTTAAACTTTATCGTTATACTTAATTAATATAAAATTATTATCGGTAGAGTAAATTTTTAGAAACTTTTAACTATATTAAAGTACTTTAGGGTTAGTTTACATAAAGTTGGCTACTTTGTGTATCATTTTGTACTGGAGAGAAACATGTTGTCATCTTACTTTGCGGAGAATGGTTTAGTCATAAAATTATGTTTGTTAGAAATATTTATAATATAAATATAATATTTTTCACAGAACAAGGAAAGTAAAAAATAAAATTGTTATCGACCTCCGGGGAAGTCGTGCACGAAGCACTGCCCTAAGAGTTTATCCGAGGTCTATGTGCAAACGTTTTTCGAAAGCTCCTAGTGGTAAAGCCCCCTGACTACCGGGTTCTCTTCGTCGCACACAACTCAGAAAGATAGACCGAACTTAGCTCTGCCCAGAGCAAGGATTTGGAGATCAGAATGTCGTTTGAGAGAGGAGTGAAAGAGAGTTTTGACGTAGGAATATTTTCTGTGTAAAAAGGATGAGGAGGTGACTGCAAAATATATAGGCGGATCAAATGCACAGTCAACCGACAAGATCATGAATGGCTCAAAAACTAGCCATTAAATAACGAAAATGAAGGGAAAGAAAACGTGGAGGAATTACTGTAAAAATTAGCTGTCACAGAGGTTCAATGAACCTGGACAGTGTCTCAACATTCAAATTTGAATGAGCTAAAATGGTTCAAAAAATAAAGGGGAGCAAAAAGGATTTTTGGATCCCAGCCCGAAGAGTAAATTGGATCGGCATTCAGCGCCCGTAGGTGTGGGCACGTACACGTACCCGTTACGCGCGCCGAGCCGGACGGCGGCGCGCGAGTGTGGCCCAAGGGGTTCCCCACACAACAACTTTAAGAAAGCAAAGAAGAGGAACTAATATATGTACACAAGGAGGGGTTGGCCCATCCGATGTGGGACTAAAGAAAAGAGAGAAATTGAGCTTTTGCTCAAGCAAAGCTAACAAACCCCCCCCCCCCCCAAAAGGTCAAGTTCCGAAATAGAAGTGACAAAGAAATTAAAAGGATACTATGCATAGATGAGATGGACTACAGCCTTAAATCTCACTTAGTGACTATTGTTTTTGTCTGAAGAAGTGCTTGATGGACTATGCCTTGAATCAGACTTCTTTCACCAGATTCAGAAAATAGCACACATAGTGTGCTAGAGGTTCTGGGTCTAACGGGTGGCGCTTTTGGTTGGCCATGCGCACTAATTCCAAATTCCTGAGAGTTGTCTGGGATTGTCCTGTCTCATAGTCGCGACCTTCACGACCTCTTATATAGGTAAGTCCTTAAGGGTTGATGATAGGTTTCAACCCCGCATATCAGCTTGGACCTATTAAGAGTTTTAAAAACTCATCCTAACCGCATGTACAGCCACTTGGGCAATATATAATGAGATTTTAATCTTGGGTCGAGGGGGATTCTAGGATCAAAGTCCTTCAAGAACCATAGTCCAAGGGGTTTCCCACACAACAACTTTAAGAAAGCAAAGAAGATGAACTAATATATGTATACAAGAAAGAGTTGGCCCATCCGATGTGGAGCTAAAGAAAAAAGAAAAATTAAACTTTTGCTCAAGCAAAGCTAACAATGTTGACATCAAATCTTTGGTTGAGAGAGATTCCCATGTCATTCATTCCTGTGGAAGTGAAAGTGTAAAAGGAGTAGACATTTGACAAGCAGGAAAGTTACCGAGAACTGGAAGCAATGGAAAGTAGATAACATATTGCTATATAACTTCTTATGTCTATTGCGATTGAAATGGGTTGGTTCCCTTCATTCATCCTGATTGATTAATGTTCATGCTAAGATTGTGGGGCTTCATTGTTCAAAACTAATCAGTGATCTCCATAGACTAGACAAGGCATGAGATGAATCCTTTATCCAGATCAATTACAATCTTTATGGATATTGTGAGATACCATTGTTCAAAGTGTATCATTGATTTTCATATTAAATCAACAGTAAATCTTCTAACCTCCATATGATGTAACGAGTTGCTGATGGACCACTTTGAAGCAAGGTTGGGGACGGCTAAGGGGTAAGTCTGAACTCCGGGCTTAGAGGCTTGGACAATTAACCCATGTCATTTGTTTTTCTTAGAGCGGATCTAGTCCAAATCCAACCTAAACCTATATTTTTGTTGTTATCGTTGTAATCAAGATTTTATGGTATAGTTCAAGCTAAAATCAATCACATAGTAATCTTGATTTTACCCAATTTTTTTTATCTATATTCTTTTATTGTTATTATTTTTTTCAATAAGGAGGGGCAACCATAATTACCTCGGCTACGACAACCCAACCCGGCGGACTAGCCCTCAGCAACAGTATTGGAATCGGTATCGAAATTAGTATCATCTCTCTCATATGAGTATCAGGATTGGCAGTACTGATAGTATCTGCGATTTTTGATCGGACTATGAATTTTCTTTGTATCGGAAAGCAAATAAATGCTAATAAGTTATTAGAAACTTCACTTAATAATTTTAGGCATAATTTTTAAGTATTTTCTATGTTATTTTTTAGTAGTTTTGAAATGAAATAAAATAGTACTCACCCTTGCGGATTAGTTTTACCTCTTCATTTGCATGTATAATCCTTGTTGATTGGTCTTTTCGTTAAATCTTCTCTGCCGAATTGATCGAAAAAAAGACCTCCAACGTCGATATCCGTCAGCATCGCTAATGGTCGGTGGTATTGTATCGGGACATGTCGTATTGTATCGCTAGTTTGACTTGCTAAACATCCATGTAGTAGATATCTGATAAGCTTCTAGCAAAGAAGATCCAACCATCATTGCTAGTTTGACTTCAAACTATTATATTTGTTCCTCATTTTAATCCACTTCTGCCGATTTCTGTGCTGTAGTACTCGGTCATTCTTTTTGCAGCTCTCGGGAAGAATGAGCCCATCCAGTAGTACTCGCCTTGACACTTGAGGATGAAAATTAACAATGTGGGGGAAGACGAAATGTAGATTTACCTGTTGTATATGGATTAGGCAATGGAAGTTAAAATTCTATGCTACATCTATTAAGAATCACTCATGGTACCATAGTACATTTGGGATGATAGTTAGCTGATATTGGTGTTGGTGTTTACTTTGAAAAATCACCAATGTGTATATCTCAATATATAACTTTGCAATGCACATAGGACGGTGGTCCATGTGGATTGATTTTTCTAGAGGGTTTAAGTATGAATTTCATTTGTCAGTCTTTGTTTTGTCACCACCTTTGATAAGATTTTCTTAGGAGTTAAGTCCCGAACGACTCGGACTCGGACTCAATGATGTAAAGTGACACTTTGATGGCGCACTTTGTACGGTTGCTTGCTCGAACGCATGTTTCGTGGTACTATGCGGCCATGGGCTATACGTCTAGGCGCTTTGCGGCCAGCAAGTGCTAAGAGCGAGTCGCATATGGAGGGGACATGGTCTGCTGTTGGTGGCACATGGTTATCTGTGCCATAAGCGCCAGGGTGTCTGTGCACAGTAGTGGTTGCTGCTTTCGGCGTTTGACGGCGCTGTCCTGTGTAGCGTGCAGGCGGCTCTTGTAGTGCCCCGCTCCGCCTCAACACTATGTACAAGAGATATCGATTTGCTGACTCAAAAAGAATATATTTCTTAAGAGCTCCTTGTTGAATCAGGAGATGACTGATCTAGGTGAGTGGGCAGAAACTTCGTTCTTTGTTTCTTGCACGCCTTAATAATGAATCTGAGTTTTATAATGCCTGTTGCTAAGAAGATTATCGTTTTCGTTGCCTGATTAATAGAACTGCATGCTTAACTAGAACTTGAATGCTTGTCATAGAGAACCTTGCCATGCTAATAAGAAGAGTAAGAGATTGCTTGAACATGTTTCCATATCGCTTGTGTTTTGATAGAACCACATCGTGCTTGAACTTGTTCAGAGAGGGCGGCCAGTCCGCACAGAGATAGAAGAGAAGAGATAGATGGTCTGCTGGTTTATCTCGTCTGCATCCTAGAGTTTATCTGATAGTGTTTCATGCATTCGCATCGGTCAGACAATGACTATTAGTGAAGAGCTGAACCTTGGTCACGGCTGCTATAATGTTAGTGAAGAGCAACCATGAGTCAAAACTGCTAATAACATCAGATAAATGAGTCATTGGTTAGCTGGATTACCGCTACCGATCATGAGTTTCTCGGGGACCGAAAGCATATAGATAGTTCATCTTGTTGCTTGATTGAAGGATAGTTCCTAGATGGTGCATTGTCCCTAGAGTCTTTAGGTATAGCTCACGAGACACGTTGCGCACACCCTGATAGTAGAACAATCGGATTGCCTTGTGTGCTTTAATGAATCAAACATGAACTCTGTTTTTAAAGATGTTTCCAAAAGAAGTAATATGACTCTGTTCCTGTGCTGCATGTAACGAACCTAGATAAAACTAGAAAGATCACTAGTAATGTAATATTTTATCACATGATTACTTAGTTTTGGTTTTAGTGAATGTTGCTTCTATTCAGTTGATTTTAGACTCACCGGTACTTTCTCCAAAGTGCTGACCCACCAACAGTTTGCTTGTTCGCAGGTGCTGGATCGTCCGAGGAAACGATAGGTGTGCCTCATCCCCAAGATCCGAAAATCTCGTTTCGATGCCTTGAGCTGTATCGTTTGCTTTAAACTGCTTTTGTATAGAGGGACATAATGTATGGAACGATGTCATTGTATTCCGAGAACCTCGTGCCTCAATTTTTGTCCCGTATACTCAGATGAATTATTGTTTGCAACACTGTCCCTCCGCTGCTTACTCGATCGATTCGATGATAGCCACAACTTTAACGATGTTGCCTTGTGCGGACGCAACCCCAGACTCACACGACATCACGTCCCGATAGAAACGATAGTCCCGCTGGAGCGCTGGCGCGGTAATTCGCGCCCAGCGGGGGCGGCCGGTTCCTACGGGAGATCGGAGCATGACAGCTCTGACACCCAGTTTTTGGAGGATTTGGTCGGACTTCTGATCGGTCAGCGCGTATGCGACCTCGAGCTTCCTCATGCCGCATCAGTGTTGTTTTCCTCTATATATAGAGGAGGTTCTCTTTCATTTGGTTCAGTTGGAAAAAATCAAGAGCACCAGAGCGTTAGCGGCCAACCGAGCACCCATCCCACATATTAGATTTTCGAGTGATCCGAAGGTGACCAAGAGCGTTCCAGAAGTTTATTTATGAGCTTGTTGGTTCTTGGGGATAATTCATATGTACGGCGAATCTTGCTTTGAGCAACGGTGATTTTGACCACCCCAACAAGGAATATTTCTTCAGTTTTTCTTTGCTTTGTTCTTTCTCATTGTAGCGTCTGCGAACGTAAAGAGAAGTACGATTTTTCTTATTGCTAGTTGTAATGTTCATTTTCTTCGAAGTCTATTTATAATCTGTTTTGGTTCGTGCTTCGTTAGAATCGAGAATATCAGATGAAGAACTCTTGTGTGAATCTCTTATTTCAAAGACAATTTGAATTATAGTAAAGAGCGGACTTTCGGGTCACGTTTGGAGCTCTGCTAATGGTCCGTGTTCTACCATTTTTGATCCGTCTTGGACTAACAATCGGTACTCTTATGCTATCTTGAAGTGGTTGTTTGTGACAAGACTTGGTTGAATATGCTGAGTTGTTTTCTTATTATGTTTGCTTTATGTTTAAGTGTTTCAAAATAGCCATAATCTAGAAATTGGAAGACCAATTATGTGATGCTATCGGTTGTGCTAAGGTCTGTGTGCTGTTGAGAAAGATGGACTTGTTTGGGAACTCAATCTTGCTTCAAAAAGATAGACAATCTCCTCATCTGCACAGTGTGGTGAACATCCATTAAGGTAAATTGTTTGCACGGCTTCGTTTGGTTCGCAGAATCATGATATTGAGAAAGAAAGTGATTCATTTCCTAGAAAGAAAAAAATAGGAGGATAGTGATTTTTTCCACCCAATCAAGAAATTATTTTTCCACCACATGGAATTCATTTTTTCTTCAAATTTTTTTGGATCTCTCCAAACATTGAAAAAAAAAAATGAATACAAATTATAATCTCCTTTATATAAAGCCAAAACTAGGCTTCACCGTAAAAAAATTTCGTTCCAAAAGTACCCTTCAACATATTTAGTAATTAAAAGAATACCTACAATAAATTCCACTAACAACCACTTAAGAGATGTAATAATGACAATCATTTAAGGAAATCAAAGGGTTCATATTACTTGCTAAGTCTTTTAAATTGTTACCAAAGAATTCGAAGGGTTGAACCATTAACTTATATAATTAAAAGCAGTAGAAATAAACGAACTCATCAACATCATCCACTCCAATATACGTGCAAAGCACGTGCATATATACTAATTTTTTTTAAAAAGAAAAAAAATATGAAATTGATTTCATTTTCTTTTTTTTTTTTTCGAACCAAACGAAGCATAAAGGTTGTCGGATCGACCAACTTGTGTTGGCTTCTCATGTGGTGGACTATGCAAAATGTGGAGAATTCACAAAGCCGGCAATTTTCTGAGACAATTGGTCGACTGTAATACTTCTGTAAGCCCTAATTCTTGCTATGCTTTGGCATTGGCCAAAACGAACCATGGACATGCGAATTGGTGATAACTTTCAATTAGGTAATCAAAGAAAATTTATAAGGACACTACAAAGTTTATTCAGGACTAGTTCAGGATTGGAACTAGTCCATTAATGAACAAAGTTCTCCACCAGAGTTCTCCTCCCTCCTCCCTTTCTTGTCAGAGCCCTCCTCCTCCGCCTCCTCCCCCGTCCTCCACCGCCGCCTCCCGTCGTCGCCTCCCGTTGCCGTCGCCGCCTCTGCCTCCTCCCCCGCCTCCCGCCGTCTCCTTCCTCTCTCGTTCCTCCGTCCCGTACCCCTTTCGGTGCTGACTACCTCGGCACCCGTACGCCGCTCCTCCCTCCCCTCCTTCCTCCGTCGCTACCACCAGGCCCTCCACTCCGCCGCCGGAAGACATGAATAATAACACAATGACAAAGAAAAATAACAGCACACAGGAAACCAAAAAAGAAAAAGAAAAAATAGAAGAACTGTCAAAATTTGACATATATGTTGATTTTTAGAACTGTCAAGATTTTGACAGTCCATCCAATTGGTAGGACTGTCAAAATTTTGACAGTCCTAAAATTTATTTTCTGTTACTTTATTTTGTTAATTGGTGGGGGGCCAATTTATTTTGTTAATTTTATGTTTTATTTAAGAAAATAGATTTTAAGAAAATAAAATTAAAATAAATTAACAGTAAATTTACTGTATCGAAATTTCAAAATTAATAAAAAATTAAAATTAACTCAGTTGTCGATATGTATCAAAAATTTAAAATATCCCAAATTTCTATCTTTAAAATTTGTTAAAGTATTCTGTTATTTAAAATAATAAATTTATTATTGGTACATTAAATATTTTCTAAAAAAAAAAATGACCAAAAGTAAAATTTGGAGGTTGAAACGTCGTTTTTTTGCGATTCTAAAAATTTGAGAAGTCCGTCAAACGATGAAACGGTTTATCCCGAAGTACTTGTTCATACGGTCATTTTGGCACAAACTGGACCTTGTTTCGATCTCCCAGTCAAAAGTTATGATATTTTAAAGTTTTATATTTTATATTTTTGCCTGTAATATGTACGTCTTACTTCGGATGAAAATTCTCTCTACACGAATTGTGTTACTCTCGTCGAAAACATACAAATCGACCTATTGTGTGACGAAAAACGATTTGAAAACAAATAGTTATGACCGTTCGAAGTCTGATCGACGGCAGACGTAATATTCGTACGGTAGAATTTTTTTTTTTGTTCAATGATAACATATTTTATTTTGGATGTTAAACTAAATAAAAAAAATCAAAATCCAAAACTAACTAAATAGAAAAAAACTAAAAAAAAAAATATCCTGACAATTAAAATGAGGACTGTCAAATTTTTTACAGTCCTTATTGTTTGTGGGACTGTCAAAATCCTGACAGTCCTAATTTTATATAAAATTTTCAGTGGGTAAAATTAGGACTGTCAAAAATTTGACAGTCCACATAACTTGTGGGACTGTCAAAATTATGACAGTCCTAACAATTTGTAGGACTGTCAAAATTTTGACACTCCTGATTATAATAGTCCCGAGTGAATTTTGGTGGCAAATTTGTAATTATCAATGATAAAAATTTTGACTAGTCCCAAATAACTTTAAGAGTTACAAATTTGTAATTTTGAAAAAAATTCTATTGGACTAGCCAAAAGTAATAAGTGTTGTGCCCTTATAAATTTCCTAATCAAATCACTGAAAACGTAGTTATATAGGACGTTGGCATGTTTATCTACAACCTTTGAAGAAAGAATAACATAAAACTAAAACGCTATTAAAACATTCATTTTTTTTAGGTTACTTGTATTTGTTTATATCATTGTGATTACTTGTCCAATTTATTTTTTTGTTTTGAAAAAAAAAAAGACGGAAAAGGAATGGGAAAAAAAATTAGAAATACATTTTTTGGAGAGGGAAAAATAGATTAGGAAGAAAAAACACATTTTTTTATTTGTACATGGCCATTGATAAGAAAAATGCCATCCGACTACCTTCTCAGTTTGGGATTAGTGGAACACATTATATATACTATTAATGTGCACGTATATTGTACATGCGTAAATAAATTGTTAAAAAAATTTAAATATAAAATTTTTATCTCTACTCTTATAATGGGGTTTGAAAACCGCTCAAAATAAGCAGTCTAAGCCGTATGTAAATACTCCAATAACTATTTTTAAATAATAATAATTATTTAACTGTCTAATATTATTTATTTATAATTAAACAATTCTAACTAAAGTGGTTAAGGTTGGAGATATTTTTTATGGTTGTTTGAGTTCGATTCCTAGGAACGATACCTCCAACCTTAACCACTTGAATTAGAATTATTTAGCTGTAAATAAATAATATTAGGAAGTTAAATAATTAAATTTTTTTAAATAGTTAGTGGAGTATTTACATACGGCTTAGACGACTAAATTTTGAGTCATTTTCAAACCTTATTATAAGAGTAGAAATAGAGATGTTGGGATTTGATCCTAAAATTAAACTCAACTTGGACGCCCTCTTAGTTTCACACATGAAAAAAAAAATCATAAGTACTTCAATATGAAATTAATTTTTATTTAAATATTACACGTGATATTGGACTAAGATGAAAAAGAGCTGTGATTTGAAATACCTAAAATTTGAATCTTACACTTCGCAAATTTTTACCATTGCGATGTGGCCACATACTACGTTCCACAATTGTTTCTTTTTTGCTATGTGGCAAAAAAATGACTAATTATGTTACGAGAATATAAATATTATATATTTTTACAAAATGATCATGGCATGAGAAAATATAATATGTCACGAAACAAAGCCAAAACAAAATGATACAATTAAAATTAATTTGAATTAACTTGTTTTATAATCCGCTAAAGTGACTGATTATTAAAACAAAATGCATAAATGTGTTATGACTATGAGTCAAAAGTTGCAACACTAAAACATGGTAAAATTGTAGAGCTTGAATCACTTGCATAATTGTGGTGGCCTTAACATATTAGTTTTGAAGTTATGAGCACATCACTGCACATCAACAAAAACATGTGAACCAATGCGCCTAATTCCACATCTAAAGATCAAAATATCATAGGAAGTAGATTGTGGAGGTTAAGCTTAGTGTTAATGTTTACAAAGAAGCTCATTAAGCATAAAAGCGAATCAATTTTTTTTTGCTTCACTAACTGAAGATCCGATCTATACTAGAGAAAAATTCTCTCTTTATAGTGCTAATGTTGTATTCATTTTCAGGCATACTTCACTACTTTTAGTTTGCTTATCCTATTGTATTTTTCAACTCCAAAGTTTTAGCTTCGATAACTATACTCTTAACACGTGTGAATTGAACGCATTCGAATAGTAACAAGAATGCGTCTCATAATTGATTTAATTATGATCATACTGTGAGACAAAACGAAACTAACATCACGAGAGTAAATTTAATTTTACCCAAACAATTTTATGATTCTTTCTCCTCTACCTTCTAACTGATTAAATTAATTGTTCTTCGTGTAACAATCATCATTCTTCTTAGGACATACTTAATCTAACTCTCATCTTCAGGACAATTGAAATAAAAAAAAGAATCAAAATTTCTCGTTAAGAACCTGTTCGAGCAAAAAAAGAACGAAATTTTTTTTGCAGAGAATTTATTTTTATTATATTAGTTTTAGAGAATTATGTTTGTCAAAATTGTGAAAAAAGAAACGAAACGTACTTACCATTTTCGTCGGATTTTGTTTCTAAATTGAGTGAAAAGTTTTTATTTTTTTTGAAAAAAAATTATAAACACTTGAAAACTCCTTTAAATTTTAATATTTTTTTTAAAAAAAAAACGACGAAAAAAAAGGAAAATTTCTACATAAAAACGCTGTGTTTTCACTTAATTCATTTATTTATTTATTATTATTTTTTAATCTTCTTATGTAATATTTTTTTTATTTAAATCAAATACGTACTTAATAAGAACATTTTTTACTTGGGTGTAATTTAAAATAATTTTTTTGACGAAAACGTCCTTAATAAGTGAATTTAGTTTTTTTTCTCTCACAATTTTAGCAAACATAATTATCTAAAACTAATAGAATATAAATTTAATTTTTTGCAGAAATTCCGAAAAAGAAACAACATGATTACTTAAAAAAAAATGAAACATTGTTCGATTCCTAACCTAAGTTGCAAGGTGTTCGAATCCCCTTAGAACAAGGTGTACACGTGTCCCCATTTTTTTTTCCTCGAAAGACTCGATATATATGAATATTGCGACAAAAAATATATAGGCAGAGGGGAAATACTGTAGCAGGAAAAAATAAAAAAAATAAAGCTGTTGAAAGTCTTCATATCGGCCGAGGAAAGGTCTATCATGTGAAAAGGAGAGAGAGAGAGAGAGAGAGAGAGGCGGCGGCGGCGGCCGAAGAAGAAGAAGCCGACGAGGGTCCGGTCCTCCGCCTTCAGGTCAGCTTACCCCCTCTTCTTCTGTTATATTTGTAGGAACACAATTACTCGGTTTTATTCGCTTAGGGTTTTAAATTTGTTTGTTTAGGTTTGGTAGCGAGTTGCATTTGTATTATTATCATTTTTGGCTATTATTTGTGATTATTAGTTGCTAATTTGGGTTTGCATCAGGGTTTGTAGGCATGGGGGAGGTGCCGAAGATCGGGGGAGATTCTATTCGTGAATCTGCAACCGAGGTCGAGAAATTAGACTCCGGAACCGTTTATTTTTCGGAGAAGTCGGGATCCGAGTTGGCCTCCGAGAACGTTGTTGGCGGCGGCGAGGAAGAAAGTGGGCATCTTGGGTTATTGGAGGAACAAAAAGTGGAGGTCGAGGAAGAAGAAATTCGGAGGCTCCGGGGAGCTTCTGTTGGTATTGAGAATGGCTCCGGGGAGTTTGTTATTGGAGGAAAAGAGGCCGAGGAAGAACATGGTGTGAGTGTTGGGGTCGGGGAAGAGAACGCGGACGAGGTGTCCAAGCCTATCACTGAGGACGAGCAGGGCGGATTTTCGAGATTATCGGCTTTGAAAACGTTGGAAGGGGACGATTTGGGGCTGTCTTCCCTGGTTCGAATTGGGTCTGAAGTGTCATCTGCTGATGGAGCATTTGATGGGTGTCAAGCTGGTAATGGATACGATAATGTTTCGGGAGATTGCCCTTCGGTGAAGATCGTCCTGGAATCTGCTAAGGAAGTAGAGAGGGATTGCTCCAGGAACTGTGAGGATACTCGCACATTTGATGGGTGTCAAGCTGGTAATGGATACGACAATGTTTCGGGAGATTGCCCTTCGGTGAAGATCGTCCCGGAATCTGCTAAGGAAGTGGAGAGGGATTGCTCCAGGAACTGTGAGGATACTCTCACATTTGATGGGTGTCAAGCTGGTAATGGATACGACAATGTTTCGGGAGATTGCCCTTCGGTGAAGATCGGCTTGGAATCTGCTAAGGAAGTGGAGAGGGATTGCTCCAGGAACTGTGAGGATACTCTCACATTTGATGGGTGTCAAGATGGTAATGGATACAATGATGTTTCAGGAGATTGCCCTTTGGTGAAGATCGGCCTGGAATCTGCTAAGGAAGTGGAGAGGGATTGCTCCAGGAACTGTGAGGATACTCTCACAGAGGAAGGGTACGCGAAGTTATTTATTTTAGAATCTGAGAACTTTAATTGTGACAGCAAAGATAACTTGGAGAGTTCAGCGGGTGGTCAGGGGGAGAATGTCTGGGTGCAGAAACAACACATTGGTGAGCCTCCAGAAGAGGTTTATAATGGAGAAAAATGCACCTCTGCACACGTAGGAGTGCATAGTCTGTCCAGTGAAGCGGTGTCTTGCTCTTCAACAAAAGGACTCACTTTTGAGCAACCACCTCAACATTTTACTTCATCCGAGAAATGTTCTCCAGAACTCCGGTTGGTGAAATGTTCTCCAGAACTCCGGTTGGTCTCAGATTACCGAGGGTGTGAGGTTGGTGTTGTTGTTATTGGATTGGCATCTTGCTTCCATAGAGTAAGCACTTCCTGTGGTGACACAGATAACAACAGAAAGGATGATATAAAATCAACAACGATGATTGTCTCGAGGCGCAGAAATCCTAAACGTTCTGCTTCATTAAGGAGTAACATGAAAGATGGCAAGTCTGAGCAGTTGGACAGGACCAGAAATAATGGAAGAAAATGCAGAAAGAAAGTCGAAACAAACAAACCTTTATTACTTACCACAGTTAGATTATCAGACAAATTTAAAAGAAAAAGAAGCTTTCGTCGCAGACCAACAAGCCTTTCTGTTTGGGGGCCAGTTGACAACTTAATGAAGGTTTTCAAACAAAATGGTGAGCTTGAAACTTACACTTCTGGTACGATTCCTGTTAAAAGTGCAAGGACAAGAAAGCGGAGGTCTGCTGTGGATAGGAAAAACCGTTCGAGGGCTCAGAAAGATGGAACTAAAGTATCAACAACTATACAGGATGATTCATCTCATCAACCCATGTTTGATGTCCTGGTTGACACAAGGAGTTCTTATGGAATTCCTGCTTCTATTAGCGAATTAGATGTTGGCATCTCCTGCATAAGTGAGTCCAAAGAATTGGCTGGAGATGGGTGTACTGTTGGGGCGACGCAACTTCAACAGGACGGGCAAATTGTAGACAAGGATCTGGAGAGCACTTTGACGCAGGAAACATCTATTGACCATATTGTTGGTGAATGCCCTGGGGTTTCATCTCAAATAGGTCCAGAAATGTTGGTGGAAGCAGCTAATTATAGGAACTCACTGGATGCAGGTACCTCGCCAGAGTCCGATGTTTGTCATCCTATGTTGGATGTTGGCTTTATGACAAGTGAGGGTGCCACTTCGCCAAACCATGCTAGTGGAACATTAGGTGTTGGTGTCGTGCCAAGTGAGAATGTCACTACAGTAGATAAAGTTAATGGAATGGGTCAAATCGTTCTTGATCTGGAATCAATGTCAGAAATTGGTCTGCAAGTTGATGATTCGACTTCCTCCAAAACTTTTGTAACTTCTTTATCTGGTCCACCACTAGATTCAGAGCTGCACACCAAAGCTAGAGGGGAGGATAATGGTAAAGCCAGCGGGCACCTATGTCCTACATCAGAAAAGATTGAGGAAAAGTCGGATGGAATAGAAAACTTGAACAAGGCTAGGAAAACTTCCAGGTATAGGAAATCTAAACAAAAAAATGCTCTCTCTAAGGGAAATGGTCAGCTATGCTCAAAGCCCGGCAAGATCACAATAACAGGAGCAAAATGCAGGAGCTTTCCTGTGGAATCCTCTGTGCTTGGCATTGCTGAGTTGGAGCACTCTGAAGAATCTATGAAAGTGCAAAATTTTGAGACGTTGTTGTCGTCTGGGCAGGGTACCAGCAATTTGAAGTCAGATGAGACACCTATGAGCAATGGAATCAAATGGCGTAAGCTTCCTAGAAGCCTTGAAACACAGTGTAGCAAAAATGGATCTCCAGGAAGAGCATCTCGAAGGAGAACAAACGTGCATGGGAAAAAGAAACAAAATGCACAGAAGTCACGTAGTAAGTGCATTTCTAAAAAGAAAAGTGGAACATTTGATGCTTCCCTGGATGCTAGTGATGCCATGAACTTTTCCTCCGGAACAGCAGAGCTGGAAATGGCTATCTCAACTCAATGTAACAGTAAGTTGTGTTTCCATACTTGTTTTCTTATGTACATATATACATCCTTGCACACACAGTATAAGCATGAGTTATTCTGGACTATTGAAGGTGTTACTATGTAGGAAGTGACATTTATTAATGCAGGTAGCACTGATGCTGGATGCAAAGTTGTTCCCAAGGATGTGCCAGGCTCAGTTATCATACCTGTAGGCGATCAGCTGGCACCCAAGGAATGTGACAACAGTTTGGAGGGGCAGTCTTTATCACCACAACTTGCATGGGTGTCATGTGATGATTGCCAGAAGTGGCGTTGCATATCGGTCGAACTTGCAAATGCGATAGATGAAACAAACTGCAAATGGTAAAGAGCTTATTATGACTGTTTTATACACTTCTTACGTTGTGTCCTATTCTTAAGTTATTGGGCTTTCAAATGTGAATTACTTTATATTTTTAATATATCCTTGCACCTTCTCTTTTATAGAGTACAATATTTAAATGTGATTCTTTTTATGAGTTTCATGCAATCCTCTTATGCCTATGTAATTTGGTACTCATGTACAGCGCAAATACATCCAATCAACCTGTTTAGTCGCAATGTTGTCAAGAGTAGTCAAATATTGATCAGCAGGATGATTTTGAATTGAATGAGTTGGATGGTATTTGTGAAATGTGGGCAAACCCGTCTTGGCTTTCATATATTAGCTGCACCAATGGATTGATAAACCTCGCCAATATCTAGTATGTATTAAATTGTTTATTTAGACTCGAGATCAGTTGTTCCAGAACATTAAATAAATATAAATTTGAGGACATGTTTTTTCCTCTGGTTAATTTCTCTAACTTCTGTAGCTTTTCTCAACATGGATAATGAATATGTAGCCACTTGTTGCCATTTGCTTGTTATGAATTAAATGTCCACTACTGTACAGAAAAATCGGATGGGATCTCATTGAAAAGCAATTATCTTCTGGCACAGAACTTTGGTGCATTATTAGACCTTTACTAGGTTTTTTTTTCTGTTAGGAAAAGGTGTTTCATCTTTTGCACTATTTGTTCAGATCAGAGTTGTGTCCACCCACTCTTCTTCTTGGTATTGTAGGCTATAGCTGGTCACCTTTCAACTGCAACAATGCTTTATGCCTGTCCTTCGGGTTAGCTACATGAAAATATTTTTACGATATAGCTCCATTAAGGGCTATCTCCTCTTGTAAATTAGTGAGTACCACATCTTTCTAATTGGTGGAGCAAATGAGTAAGTCTCTCCTTCTGGGCAGTGCACTCTATCTTCATTGCACATGAACAAGCCAATGTTAGGAAGAGAGCAAAACATATATGGCGGGAAAACAAAAGCAATGTACACTATTTGGTATATAGCGTGGTACAGCAGGGGTAGAGTTCTCTGGAATACATAATAATAGAGTAATCCTGCTTCTTTTCTATTGATATGAGAATAAAGGTTTTTTATATTGCATATCAATATCACGAACATCGATATAAATGATAAAGCCTTCCAATTTATGCCGTGTTTGGCCATTTGATTTGGTTTCTTGTGTGCAAACTGCAACATAACTCATTTTATTCGAAAGTTTTGTACTTTACTAAACTTAAAAAAAAGAGTTGCTCTAAGAGCTTGTGAGTTGTCTTATACAGTTACGATTAACACACCTAAATTGTGCTGTGTTATATAGTTTATTACATACATGTATATTAACTTCTACTACCAGTAAACCATTCAATGTTTTTACAACTGTTAAACAATTTTCTTATCTTGGTCACTTAACTACTCCTAAAGGACTTGTAAGGACAACTCGGACAAGGCATTTGCTGATTGCTTAATTCCACAAGAGAAGACAAATGCAGAGATCAATGCAGAGTTGGGGATTTCTGACGAGGATGAATCTTATAGTGCTAAGCCCAGTTCTAAAGGAGCTGAACCCCCTAAGTTAGCAGGTAAGATTGCTTGCTTGTTTGATAAAAATAACTCATGCCTAAACTCCTTCACCATTTGGATGTTCTTACTATTTTTGTATGAGATGATTATAAATAAAAGGCTACCGGTTGCCACAACTCCCTCTTAATCAGGGTCTAGGGAGGATCAATTATATGTGTAATACTTTTGTATGGGATAGGTTCTGTTATTGCTTTAATTTACATCAATGTTGCAGCTTCTCTGGGAGCCTTATGGAATTCTATCAAGTCCAATGTGTTTCTGCATCGTAACCGTAGAACTCAGACAATTGATGAGGTTTGGCTTCTCTCTTTATTATCTTTTTAATACTCAGTAGTGTCTTTTATTACGTGTTTCTCCATCTGTGTCTGTGAAGACGTGTGCAAGTATTGAGGTGATTGGTTTTCATGGTTGCTTTGTGACTCTGATTAAGGTAGCGACCATGATACTTTGCTGTACTCAGACATTCGTAGTTTCCTGTACATTTGACTGTCTCAGTTGGGCTGTTGCTGCATCAACTAGAATAAATTCATGTTTTGCTTCTGAACGTACTAGTTATACCCGTGTCCTGTAGATTTGTCTCTATGTTTTCAGTTCTGGTTCTTTTGAACTGTATAACACTTGGGCATCAATGTTGATAGTAGTCTCAGTGTCCATTAGTCAAACCTTGCTATGTTTCAACTTCCATTTGCTATCCTGGCACTCAGACAGGGAACAAGAACCAGATACAGAGCAAGGACAAGAGCTTGTGAATGATATATCTCTAGGAGTTACTCTATTTTTTTTTTTTTAATGATGGTATTGATGCTGAAGGTTTTCAAGCTGTTACTTCTAAGCTTTGTCGAATACCAATAATGAGATAAATTTATCTATTGCCTCTCCCTATATTTTGTGCCCTATTTATAATCCAGCAGAAAAGTCATCCATAATCTAGCTTATAAGTCTTGTTTTTGTTGGAATTTTTGACGCCACACATTAACATGCAGAAGCCTTGATTTGACTCTGCTTTAGGTTATTCCGAGATTAGTTTAATAATAGATTAAATAATTTTGGTACCATAATCTGATTTTGTATTTGAGCATAACGAATATCAATTTTAGGGTACTGGTGAACAAATATTGTTGCTTTGCATGCTGTGCCTGTGTATGTCCGTGTTTCTCTATATAGGTGTATATGATCTTATGTGTAAACCTGGCACAGTCTAGTAAGTGTATTAATTTTCAAGTTTTCTGAAGCCTATTCTATGTTCAAAAGCATAATATATTTTACTTGCTACTTTTTGTTTAAAATTGTTTTTAGCTTTGTGGTCTTCATTCAGCATTATCTTTCCTCTTTTGGCTCCTTGCATTTTTAGTAACTTGTGACGGACATGATCTCTGTGTCCTTATAGTGTTTGTTACTGATCTCTGTTTCATAGGAATATTGGGATGTTTTTAACTTTATGGTTCGCTTTCTTATACTTGAATGTTTCTTGTTATAATTTTAAATCTTTATATCACTATTTTGGAGCATGGCGCGCTTGGATTTTGCTTGGTTGTACCCCAAATTCTTTACACTACCGTTTTGAACTTAGCATGATTTTGTTTATTCCTACCAGTATGATATAACACTTTGCTTATGATTATACTGGTTTTGCTCTCTCTTTTCACTCTTTCCCTGCAAAATAGATCATGGTTTGCCACTGCAAACCCCCGCGAGATGGAAGTTTGGGTTGTGGAGACCAATGTTTAAATAGGATGCTTAATATAGAATGTGTCAAGGGAACCTGTCCATGCGGGGATCTTTGTTCGAATCAGCAGGTCAGCATCTCTTACCCAAATGTTTGGTTTTTGTAGATTTGTGCCTTCATATTTATGATAAGAATCCTGTATACAGTTCCAGAAACGTAAATATGTCAACCTTAAGAAGTTTCATTGTGGAAAGAAAGGCTATGGGCTGCAGTTGCAGGAAGATGCATCTTGTGGGAAGTTTCTCATTGAATATGTTGGAGAGGTGTAGTTGCAACTAACTTGAATTTTCTATTCCTTATTCTTTCATCTTCTTGTGTAAGTTGGTGCATGAAACAATCGACATAAACATGATGGACTTATCTTTTGACACATTTTTCATTGAGTTCATTTAACTTTTGTATGCCTTACAAAGTGAAAAAAATCAGTCGTCAATACTTTTAGACTTCTAATTCCCCGACTAGGTTCCTATTTCTTTTTGTTCTTTCCTGTTCAACATCTTTGTCATATTGTATGATAAGCCAGATCCTGCCAATTAGTCTTGTGCTATTGTTTACTAATACAAAAGTCATAATGAACTTCTTGTGGTTTTTAGGTGCTCGATTTAGCTTCATATGAAGCCCGACAAAGGTATTATGCTTCGCAAGGTCAGAAACATTTCTACTTCATGACGTTGAATGGTGGTGAGGTTCGGACTATTCATTTTACCTTTGCTTTATTTTACTCTCTTTCTGTAAGTAATGGAATAAGACGCCAATGAAGTTAATATTATGTTTTGAGTTATCTGCCTATACTTTGTGCGTGTTTACCTAAAAAATGTTTCATCTTGTGAGCTTGCCGATTTGAAGTCAGGTTGAGATTTTCTGCCAAAACCCAACCATTTTGGATATGGTTCCAGCTGCACCCACACAATTTTCGTGTTGGGTTGGGTCTGGACAAGCCCAACCTTGCTTTCAACCTTGTCATTGCGACACTTTACACATGCAAGTCAATATACTACACCAAAAATGTTCCTTCCTAGAGATTTCTCAGCTCCAAGGACTAGAAGAGAAGCACACCTTGACTCAGGCATTCAAGAACTCATATGCATTCCTAAACACCTGAAATCAGGAACTGGTTTGATCACTCATGAGCTATCTTACTAAAAGAAATTCAAGTCTTTCTGTAACCTGGCAGTTCTTCTCAAGTCTTGTTAATCTGCACTTTTTATTAGCTTCTCTTTGGTTCTTCAATTTGTAGTCTCTCCAAACCACTAATTGGTACGATTAAAATTATGTCTAAGGTTGTAACTTTCTCTTCTAAGGTAACAGTAATATAGTTAGTTCATGTGTAATTGTTCTTGACCGTTTTCTGTCTCTACATTGACTTGGAAAATGTCTTATTCATGTGCATTTCTTCTGCATATTTTAATGCAACTAGTTCAAGAGGAGCCAGCACCACTGTAAGAGAAGAAAGTATCACATGTGTTCATGCTGACAACATTTTGCACCAACATCATGTCGGCTCCTTTTGTTACTGTCAACTCATTATTTTCAGTAACATATTTTATATTTTGGCACTTTAGACATCTTTTAATAAAAGTTCATGTGCTTCCTATTATTAGAAATTCATGTGTGCAAGCACCAACAATAGTTTTCTACCTAGTAAGGGACTCTGTTTCCACTGATTTCAGGTAATTGATGCATGCGCTAAAGGGAATTTAGGGCGCTTTGTAAATCACAGCTGTGATCCTAATTGCCGCACAGAAAAGGTGAGAATGGTATTCTTTAGTTCCTCTCCCGTGCAAGCCTGAAGTGTATGTCATGCTGATCTTTTGCTACTTATATGATTTTTTTTTTCTAGAAATATCCGTTGAAGGGAATGTTTATGTTCATTTGAAGTTATCTTCTGATTCTGAGAGAATTCTATATATATGACAGGTTTATACTTTTTATATGGAATGTACCTTCAACCAAAGGTCAAATAGAAATGAGTGGGAGTCCATATAGATGGAGAATAGATGTCTAAGAGTGATAGTTTTTGTATACAGGATCAATCATTCATTGTGAAGGAGAGAAGATGTCATGCATAGAATTAAAACATGATGGTTGAAGTGTATGAGTACTTATGGTGTACTTTGTGATTGCAATATACCTCTGAAGTTGAAAAAAAATTCTACATGAATGCTATAAGACCTTCCATGCTTTATGGAACAGAGTGTTGGGCAATTATGAAATAACATTTCCAGAAAGTTAGTGATCGAAATGAGAATGCTAAGCTTGATGAGAGAAAATCGTCTTAGATGTGACGCCAATTGAGAACAAGATGAGAGAAAATCATCTTAGATGGTTTGGACATGTGCATCATAGACTAATAGATGCTCCCTTAAGGAGGAGCGATAATGAAGTAGTTAATGTAGTGGCCAAGATTAGAGGTAGGCCTCGATGAATATCTTTTGATGTTTTAAAGAAGGATAGGTTTTTGTTAGCGTTACAATGGACATGACCCTGAACACCGAACATAGCCGAATGTAAGAAGACGATCCAAACATCCGACCCCAAAAATTTGGGATAAAGACTTTGTTGTTATTTTTGTTATTTATTATTCTCATCGGAGATACCTTTATTGTGTCAAAATTGTTGATGATTACCATGTTTTCTCAGCTGGTTGTATTACCTGAAAGAACTTGTGATCATTTCCATACAAATAACTTCAGTTATCATTACCAATATTAGCCTATATGAAGTGATCGGTCATTGTGAGCAAGGTTGTAAAAGGCGTTAGGTGCTAGTCGGAAGGGAACCGGACACCTAGCGCCTTGGCGGACGTGGTTCAAAAAAAATAAAATAAACCCCCCCCAAAAAACCTACTGAAAATTGCAGAAAAAAATTCATAAAACCCCAAAACATACATAGTTATGGTAGGGTGGGGTGGGGGGGGGGGGGGCTAGGTTGGTGCCTAGGCAGACATAGCGTCTAGTGCCCGCCTATGCCGGTTTTTAGAACAGTGATTGTGAGATGAGCTACTGGAGTCCACGACTAATCCTTTATGAATTAATTAAGAATGTCCCAAGCTGATTGTTTATATGTAGTGTGCATCTAATGGAAACTAACCTAAACCAACATAGTAATCACACGAGAGCAGATAAAGTTATTGTGTGGTCTTTTTATTTTTGTCTTAGGATGAGTTAACATTTCATAAACATATATACAAAGCATAAAGATGACATCGGTAAACATTTCATAAACAAATATACATGAACATAAACGTGTCACTTAACACATCGAATCTTATCCAACTTTATCGTCATTCTCTGCAAACCATATTATCATTCATAATATATACATGTGTCACAAGTGTGTTCCTGCATCAATTGTTAGCCTCATAAAATATAATGTGTCGTGAATTCGTCCCTGCAAACAATTTGATAGACCTGCAAGCAGATTGACATTAGCATGCAACCTAACTATATGACGATCGCTGACACTACAAGCCATCTTGGACTATCTCTGGAAAGACGGTGATATTTTGCGTGCAGGTAGCGAGGCCCACCTAAGGTCCCGAAATATCCGTATTGTGACGCGCCCTTCCGGTCCGGATAGCTATCTCCACTGAAGGTCCTGCAATACCCCGTGCGTGAAGCATGCTCCACATAATTTCCTCCTAGACCGAATTGATCCCAGTGTCCCAATGACCGTTCGAGGAAAGCTAAATCTTGTTCACAAGGTGTCCATGACCATGCAAATGTGTGAACATTTTAATTATAAAACATATGTATGGTACAAAAAATAAAATACAATAAAATAATCTCTACTCGCACAACTGTTCATTCTCACATCCAACACAATTCCATGGGTACCGCACCTCATTCCAAACAGTTCCGTGGTACCGCACATCCAACACAGTTCCCCGGGGATACCGTATCCATTATTACCATTCCGACTATTCCATGGCACCGTACCACATTCTACCTCGTGCAATAACAGTACAATATTCCACATGTTCACAACAACAGTACGATATCCACATTCTATAGCAACAGTACAAATATCCTCTTTTCTAAACAGCAGGTTAAAAACAATATTGTTACTCTTTTTTATCTTGATTCTTTTTTACTTAGTATTAACAAACTCACGACATATAGAAACAAAGATTAGTAACATCATTTTTTTAAGTATGAAGGTAAAGGAGAGAATGATCAAAATTATCCACTATGAAAAATAGCCTTCTGTTTCGACCGAGCAGATATCAAACGATTCCTTGAACATACGATTTGACGTGATGCACGATAATGGTATAAACATACGAGCAAGCCATGCTTCATAAACCATCCAATCCGACCAAATTAAGTAAATCTGCATCACCGATCAAATTCTGCGATTTCTCGCACAGCTCAAACCAACCAACCAATTTAATCCACGAGGCCAACAACCTCTGTCCGCAGCGGGGTATTATACCGATCACATAGAATTCAGCATGATTCCTCCGCATTAAACCAAGTCCAACCAGATCCTTCGAGCTAACAAACCTACCCAATGTACTGTAGAGAAAGGGGCATTACAATTTAAGCCTGACGACCGTAACCTAACCCCAACACCCCAACCCTAACCCTAACTCTAAATCTACCATATCCGCAACACTCCCTCCAATCTCCAGTCTCCTGACTTATGAGTCTTCCTCCCTCACATGGCCAAGCTTTTTATTAGTATGTTTTGAATCATTACTTAACTCTTAGTAATTTTCATTTTAATATTACGTGATTTGCGGTTAAGACCGAAATAACCGAATTATTAATACGGTAACATCATATACGGTTATTCGGTGCTGTTCAGTGCTATGCTGTTTGTGGTTGAGCATAGTTTTGTAAAACTTGGGTTCACTCGACTCAATTCGATGGAATGTATAGTCCTATTGATTAACAGGTAACTGATAAAACACTGCTTGAAAACAGGTCTTCTGTTAGAAACAAAGTGTTTCAAATGTATCTCATGCTCTTTTCTCCTTGAATTTTACTGTGCAGTGGATGGTAAATGGAGAAGTTTGTATAGGACTTTTTACAATCAGGGATATTAAGAAGGTAATGTCTAGAACTCGTACTGACAATTTTTTTTCTTTGCTTATTCTGCATGAAACATTGTCTGTGGGTAATCCAATGCTTTATCTTATGTTTTTCCTTTTGCTTACACTTGTTTGTTTATTCAGTTGTAGACTGTTCTAATAATGCATGTTTCAAGTGCATCAAGTTCAAATTAAACGTAGACTAGTGTGTATAGCTACCCCAGTTTATATATTTAAATAAGCATAAAAAACCTGAATGTTTTCAAAACTTATTGTAGATTAAGCAAATTATCCTGTTATAAGACAGATACTAGTAGTTCAAAAATTTGACAGGTAACCTCTTTTGGGTCTTGTACGATGTTTTCAAAGTTGAGTTTCGAACAGTAATGTGGTAGACCTACCTAATATCATGAAATATTGTTAATAATCATATATTTTACTATAAACTTTTCAAGATTCTCATAAATTTTACATCATTGAGCGGGCAACAATGGACAAGAAACCGGAGGGAATTTTTAGCTTCTATTATATTTATACTTAATATTAGTTATATACTTCTACTTTTAGAGAAGTCATACTGAAAACTACTAAATCGGAGATTATTGGTCCTGCAAAAAAATAAAATAAAATAATAAATCTAACTTTAGAAGGGAATTGAAAGACAAATCAAAAGGGACTTCTCAAGCCTCGCACTGACTATACCTTAAAAACTCTTGCCGGCATTTTACCACATTCAGGTTTGCAATGTGATATCATTATCGAGATACACCCTTGCCCACCCTTCTTAACATAGGCTGGGACCTGGGTTTTCAAATTTTCAGTATAAGTTGGAGTAGTCCAGTTCTCAAAGTGTTACTCATTAGTATTATTTCTGATACCTAATATAATCTTTATGCCACTTTCTTATTTTCTATTCTTTTCCTTGTTTTCCATTATTGCTTCTTTTGTCATATAACAAAGGTTTCTTCTATGTTCTGCCAGGGTGAAGAGGTAACATTTGATTACAACTATGTAAGGGTAGTTGGCGCTGCAGCAAAAAAATGTGTCTGTGGTTCTTCTGAGTGCCGGGGATACATAGGCGGTGATCGATTGAACTCTGAACTGATTGTCCAAGGTGATTCAGATGACGAGGATACCGAACCTGTGATCAACCATGAAGTCGGTGAAAGAGAGCTAAATCTAAAGAATTCTTCTGATGGTGATGGCACTGAGGTTGTGAAAAAGGAAAAAGCTTGCACACTGAGGGAGGATACATTAGTCAAATGCTCTCCTGTAATTCCAGAACCCAAGATATGTGAGAAAATCAGGGACATTGTGTGCAGGCCATCAGCAGATATTAATCAGTTAGACAATCCTCTGCCTATTTTGGATTCTATACAATCTGAAGATGCCATGTTGAGATCCATATCTGACATTCAGAAATTAAGAGATCCCAAAGAAAGTTTGGCTAATAACCCATTTGAGGAGAGACTGCACAAACATGTATCTGACATTCAACCATTGCAAATTTCTTTAGAAAGTTCAACTAGAGTTAGTGAGGTTTTATCAGATTCTGCTCCAATTAGCAAGAAGTTGATAACTAACCATGTCAAAGGAAAGTCTAATACGGAGAATCCTTACTCTCATACAAAATCTTCTCGATTGAGTGGAAAAATTAAAAAGGGCCGCTCAAATGTGAAACAGTTGGTTACACACAATCCCAAGAAATTGACAATGGGAGTTGATAATGGAAGCTTTGAGGGAGGTAATAGTATTATCTTATCTTACTGCTTTGGTTAGATAAAATTTAAAATGTCTTATATTATATGCCCACTCTCTTATGTAGTTGAAGGAAAGCTCAATGAGTTGTTAGATATGGACGGAGGAATTAGCAAGCAAAAAGTAAGTACCTTCTTGTGCTCAGCATCCCCTTATTTTAAAATGTTATGCATTTATTGTTGTGCAACTTATAGTTAGTAGAATATAATTCTGTAGTAAAATGAGTTACTCTTATTGTACACATAATTGAGGTTACTTGTACATAGACTCTGCCTGATATCTTTATGCCTTGTATGCTTAAGTGAGATCTGATATGTATTTAGAAAGCTCTAAAAGTTTTTTTTATTAATAAGTGTGACCTAGATTTAAAGTGCTTGCCACTTTAAGCACTAGATGTTTATGAACAGTGTAAGAACAAAAAGAACATCTGCTTTTTCAAATATCTAGCAAATTAGATTTGAACATTTTCATATTCTTGTTTCAGTTTGTATTTGGAGTATACAATGTGGAAGTATTAAATACAATAGCTCAAAATTTTCTTGACATCCATATGCATGTTCTAATATGATTTGGGCACTATTTTTTCTTCAGTGCAAAATTTATTTCACACAGTAAAATGATGAAACTTGTATTCCTCATTTTATGTTATACTGAGGCTTTGTGATAGTTTTGTCTTTTTCCCCTTGTGTTTAGCAGTGCTTTTCCTATCATGTGAACATCTATATAAATATCATGCCTTCTATTCAATCATGTTTAGAACTTCTAAGTTCTAATCATTGAAAACATTTTCTAGTGTCCTCCATGCCCATTCCTCCTTACCATATAACTCGTCTTATGCTTATTTTACTTTATTCTGATGGCTTCAGTAATATCACGTCTTGTTTTCTCAGTCTCTGACAAACTAATCCTCAACCTTACCCTCTGTTAGTTCTCCTTTTATCAGCCATGAGTATACGACCCAAAGTTTTAACACAATTCATTATTGTTGCAACTGCTTCCTGTGACCTTTTGTTACTTCTTCCGTCCACTTCAACCCCTCATAACTATACCTTCATTTGTAGCTGCACCTTCCGTTTCATTGATCTATATATATATAATATATATATATATATAATATATATATATATATATATATATATATATATATATATATATGAATGAATATTCATGTAATATCTCTTGTTTTTCAGGACGCAACTAGAGGCTATTTGAAGCTTTTATTTGTCACTGCAGCGGAAGGGGATGTCAGAGGCTGTGCATTTCAAAGGTTGCACTAGACATTCTTATTGTTCCAGTGGATATATTTATCATTATATTCAAAAACTATGTTGCTTGATACTTTTGTTTCGTAATTTTCTATAGCACACGGGACCTTTCATTGATCCTTGATGCGATTTTGAAAACAAAATCTCGAAAGGTCTTGGTGGATGTAATCAACAAAAATGGTATGGAGACTTTTGTTATGTCGTGATGCTTCTTTTGATCTGACAAGGTATTGTGGTTTCCCTACAACAAGTGGTAATTCTTGCTCTATTCTGTTTTGACCAGGATTGCAAATGCTGCATAACATCATGAAGCAGAACCGCAGTAACTTTAATCGAATTCCAATAATTCGAAAGCTTCTTAAGGTTAGTGACTTTGCTACTTACTTTTTTGGTTATATGTTAATTATCTTGTGATACCTGATTAGGTACTCAAGTTATATTTTTCAAGAATGTTTGATTGGAAGTTCTATTTCAAATTAGCTTTAGAACAATTGGTTTAAAGGCTACTCAAGGACAGAACAAAACAATGTAAAGAAGTAATGGTGGTAAGAAAACATCTAGTTGTGTTGTAGGCAAGAAGAATACATACTTTTACTTAACCTTCATATATTCTTAAAGTATCAGAACTTTGCTGCTAAATAGATTATATATAAGGAAACAAATGGCTGTAACCTCTCTCTCTCTCTCTCTCTATATATATATATATATATATATATATATATATATATATATAAATTATTTTAGACACATTATATGGTCTTACATCATTAGAAAGGGTGTCCCAGTGCCATCTGTGACTCGAACCTCCATCCTCCAGAATGCAAGCAACAAGCCTTATTGTCACATCATGCGACACCCTTCCATATATGGACTTACATTGTATAAGAAAATATTAATACAATACAAATTTCATTGGAGCTTTAAGCCATGTTTGGACTCTTCGTTTAGATGGTACCCTTACATTATATAAGGATACATTGGAATTAACCCACCCACCCCCCCCCCCCCTCTCCTCCTCCTCCTCCTCCTCCTCCTCCTCCAATGGGGTACTTGAACAAAGGTGATCATGTTATATGGTCTTGTTGGACTCAACTGTCAATACTGCAAATGTCCTAAAGGAAAGGTCAAGAGTAAAATCATATGGTAGTTCCATCAACCAGCCATGCTTTATGGATTGTATTTAATTGAAACACACGTCCATAAAATGATTGTAGCTGAGATGAGAATGCTATCTTGTATGAGTAGCAATACATTCGTGTGGTACCAATTGAGGCTGAGATGGATACAGGCTGTAACAAAGTATATGGTTTTTGTTAATCTTAGCGATTACACGACCCTTGGCGGAGCTGAATGGAAGAAAGGGATTTAAACAAACGACCAAAAATTTGGGATAAGGGCTTTGTTGTTGTTGTAGACGCTTATCAATACCATTACACTGAAAACATACCCAACATTTGGGATAAGGGCTTTGTTGATGTTTTGTCTGAAACAGATACATTTTGCTAGTCCATATCAGGTTTGGTGCTGCACAGTTTGAAACCATGCCAAAAATTGTCTGATATAGTCTAGTATTGCCCTATAAAAGTAAATAACAGTCAATATCGGTAACTTTTGGCCAAAAATGGACGATACCAGATGATCATTAAACTGAAACTGCATAAAAAGACAAACTACCGATCACAAAACAATTTCAGTTCAGTCGGTTGTCGAATTGAAGACCTCGGGTAAGGACGAGTGCAATTAAATAGCACGAGTTTGGAGTTGTAATATTTTACCATTATTGTATTATCAAGACCTTTATTTCATCAAAATTATCCTTAAGCTACATAATATTACATAGCAATTTCTAACTATAACAGTAAAATTTTAATTTTATATATTTCATATTTTTTAAGTTCTGGAACCTAGAAGTCTGGTAATCTGATCCCAGGCAGCCAAAATCATCAATACCAAAACCCGTAAAGAGGGATGCCGATACCTATACTGGGACTGAGTTTTAGAAACTTTGTTTAATAATTTGTAGACAAGAACTATTCTATTTGTTGAAATCTTAAACATGAAATGGTTGGATTGATGTGAAATATATGTCGATGTTTTAAATCTTAATGTAATCAAGAACAACACAATGATATGTAGGACACTTCTCCCTATTAAATTTCTTGTGTATCGTGAGATGATACCAATTTCCTTGGATATTTCTATGATCTCATGCAATATACTTACTCCTACATAAGTATAATAAATGTGCATACAATGCCCACTAAAATAGCTGAAAGATTCATTGAAGTTACTAGCGCTTGGCTAGCTAGTCAATTTCCCTCGCTATTGAGCAAATCAAATACAAACAATTAAACAACGGCATCCCAGTGACCCAAAGCTCCCATTAATGCAGGGCCTGGGGAAACCAAATACAAGTTGTGATAATTGAAAAAACTTAACTCGGGATTTATTAATTACATAACAATCAACGTCATTAAAATCGTTTTACAAGGCTGATTAATTGTCCGCTTAGAAGTTTTTAGCCCATGACTGGTTAAAATTCCTTTAATCGGTCCGATTAATCAGGAAGACCGCTCAATCGGCCAAAAAACAAGTAATCAAACCAATATTTTAACCAATCCGATTAATCACTGTCCTGGTCAGTTTGGAAGGAGGTTTGGTCAAAATCAAGTACTCATAACCTATATAGTTCACTTTCCTGGATAAGACCCGATTAAAACCCAAATTTTCAATCAATAACTTTAGTTTCTGCTTCCCAAATTTTCAAACCGTATACACTTCCCAAAATTCATTCCCCAACTTCCTCTTCCAGCTCAGGAGAGTTTAAGATTAAAAGGGCAGTGAATTGGCGATCACCACACACTGACGACTATATAGTAAATATTGTTTTCTGTTTTCATCACCGCACACTGGCGACCACCCCCAACTTCCTCTTCCAGCTCACCTGTTTTATTTGTATGATTGACATGGGCGTTTATGTTTAAATTAATGATTGTCATTTCAAAGTTTTTATTGTTAAATAGGAGCTAGTTCCAAGGTCCCAGGGCGAGCAGGTAATGAAACCGAGTAATTTATCCTTGATAATATTTAGCAACTCAAACTTACTCATCATGAGTATTCAATTGAATACATGTATAAATAAAAAACACAATCACACAACAAAATATTCAATTCAAATCTAATCTCAACTTAAATAGGATACATGCCTACTAATTGCACTTTACCTTGTTCTATGGACGCAAAAGCATTTTTTCTTTTTAGCTTTTAAAATAGGTTTTTGGAGAGAAACATTGGATCTAAGGGTTTAAAAATTTGTAGGACAAAAACATAGTATTTGAAATGTACTTCAAGTAAATGCCGAGAAGAAATATGGAGAACTCCATATGGTGGACAAGAAATACATAGGAGTGATAGACCATAGTTGCCTAATTCGCCAATCCCCCTACGTTCCACGAATTGGGACGAACAACCCCGAACGGGGTCGC
>JAYESA010000017.1:147019467-147255384 GCA_036927795.1 Iris macrosiphon | reverse complement strand
GGGGGGGAGCGTGGCCGCCCTTGAAATAGATCCGCCCCTGCCTTTTAGGTTTGAGCATTGAGCAGTATCAGACCCAAGACATAACAACTATAATGATTGTGGCATCCATTCATTCCCATTAATTCAATATTTTCAACAAAAGAAGATAAATTGGCAATTCTACCCTTATAAGTGAGATGATAAAATAATACTAGACAATAGATGTGGGTTAAAATTTGAGTTATTTGTATTTACAACCCCCCCCCCCCCCCCCCCCCCCCCCCACAAAAAAAAAAAAAAATTGATAATGTTATCTCCACTATCCTCCTCCCATTTTTTCTTAATTAGTGTTACCTTCCCAATCCTTCAAAATATGATAATTGTAATTGTACTTACACCCCCTCAAAAAAATTTTGCCTAATTTTTGAGAATTGGGAGGGCAACACTAATTAAGAAAAAAAAAAATTGGGGGGGGGGGGGGGGTTGAATACAAATAACTCTTAAATTTGCGTACAATTATCACAATATCGAACACCCATGTGTACCTGGTAAAGGTAAACTGATGGGTGATACGTGCTGAAGATGAGAAGTTAAAGGATGAATTGTTGTAAAAACAATGAAAATGGGCTTATGTGGTTAAAAGATTCATACTACAAAGAATAGCGTGATTTATTATAATATCTGTTTGTTGAGAGTAGAGAAATTTATAATTGTTAAATAACTATTGGCACAGTCTATATCGTAGCTTCATTATAAAAAAACATTGCAAGTATTTCCCATGCATTACTTACGATCTCTTTCTTGGTAAATTTATGCTGTCATACAGTGCCTTTTAATTGCTTCTCAAGTATGTCAAGTTTAATCACCTACCCTTAGCTTTAATTTTCTTGACTGTGCATGTACAGCTAATGATATAAGAGAGTGGAATGCCAAAGTTTAGATGACCAATGTTATATTTACTCATGATGTGGTATGTGACATGCAGAGAAGACAGGAAGTGAGCTCTAGGTGAACATGTGGCCTTATTTTGATCCTGAGTATGATAGCCTAAATCAAGGAATGACACCCCCAAGGTCTCTCTCTCTCTCTGTCTCTCTCTCTCTATGTCCGTGTGTGTGTGTGTGTGTGTGCACGCGTGTGCGCCATAGCGAGAGAAGAGGTTGTCAGCATGAGCGTGCTAGTGTATAGAGGCACCCTTTTGAGCTGAATGTTAGATTGTTGTGTGGCTATTAGAGGCTGGCATTTGTTTGTCTAGTAGCTAGCAGTGTATGGATGTATCCATCTGTTGCCTTTCGCTTTGCTTTCAGAGGTATAGTGTTGCAAGCTCTCCAGCCATCTGATACTTTTTCTAATTAGAGCTGATGCTATCATGCTTCCATCTACAAACTAAATGAATAATCTTAGTTGAACAATTGGAAAAAGGAGAAGAAACGGATTTTTTCGTTTTAAGTAATAATTTATTATATAATTATATAAAACGGGATAAGTTTCGGGGAATTGCGGGGGGGGGGGGGGGGGGGACCACTCGCCAACTCAGTTGGCGAGTTGCTGAGTTGGCGAGGGGCTCGCCAACTGAGTTGGCGGGGCTCACTCCTCGAGGGCCCGCTCGCCAACTGAGTTGGCGGGCCGCATGCTGAGTTGGCTTAGACCCGTTGCACAACGCTCGTTTGCTCGCCAACTGAGTTGGCGAGTAAGGATCCGTTTCACAACCACTATTAACAACAACGGCTATTACAATCTCCCTCTATAAATTACCTATCTCAACCCATTCATCTCACACTCAATCTACTTCCTCTATTTTCTCTCTTCCCTCTAGCAAAGTCTCCAACACTCTCTCTGTCTCTCTGCCCGCAGCTAAAGTTCATTTGAGGTTTTCTGTAGCCAAAGTTCTCAACCGTCATGGATCGTAGCGTAAGAATTGTATGCTCGCACGGCGGTACAGTAAATGGGTTAAATTACAAAGGAGGAGAAAGTATAATTTTTTCAACTTATCCGAATATTAGTTTTAAAAATATACGTAATCATATTATTGAACGTTGTTCTATTCATTATGATTTTATTTTGAAGTCTATTTTTGGTTCTAATTATTTTTTGATAGATAGTGAAGATGCATGGAATTATATTCTTGAGATTAATTCACAATCACGGTATATAAAAATATATGTTATTAAAGTGGCAGCAACCTTAGATAGTAGAAATAATGAATATTTTTCTGAATATCAGCATGTTAGTTCATGTGCTAGTTCTTCTCAACAAATAGTTTCATTTATCCAAGAAGGTCATTCATCAGATGAATCTAACCATGATGATGATAGTGACAACGACAAAGGAAATAGTGATGATTTAGTTGAAAATGTAGATTATAGGGTAGATGATGATGATGTAAAAGCTATCACTGATGAATTATTTAAGGGACAATCATTTCCTAGTCGTACTCACTTTAGAAGCTTTATCAGTAATTTAGCAATTAAATATAATTTTAGTTGTTCAGCTAGTGATATGAATAATGCTCGTGGAATTATATATAGTTGTGATCAACCGAATTGTAATTGGAGAGTATATGTAAAATCTATTGGAAATGGCGATATAGTTAAAGTTAGTACATTAGAAAATCGTCATTCTTGTTTAGGAAGACTTAGTACAGGACGTCATCGACTAGCTACCGCTTCATGGATTAAGACCATGATAATTGATATTATTAGAGATAACCAGTCATACAGTCCATCACAAATTGTTAAAGATATATATAGGGAGCACCGTATACAAGTTAGTTATTCCAAAGCATGGAGAGCCCGAGAGACAGCATTAGCTGAAATTAATGGTAGTTATGATGAGGCATACGCTAGTCTTGAGGAGTATTGTTATAGAATTATGGAGACAAATCCAGGTAGTACATGTTTTATTAAAACTACCGAAAACAATAGCTTCCAACGAATTTTTATTTGTTTTAAAGCATGTATTGATGGATTTTTAAGTGGATGTTTACCAATTATTAGTACTGATGCTACATTTCTTTCGTCAAAATATCAAGGTATCTTATTTATTGCTTGTGCTCACGATCCTAACTATCAATTATATCCTATAGCTTATGCTGTTGCTGAAGGTGAGAATAGTGATTCTTGGTCTTGGTTTTTAAATTCTCTTAAAATATCTTTTGAAAGTTGTTTTAATGATTGGAGTTCAATTTCATTTATATCTGACAAGCAAAAGGGTTTAATAAATGCTGTTCGTGCTATTTTTCCTGCATCTTCTCATTTTTCTTGTATTCAACATTTTAAACAAAACATGAAAAAAGTTACAAAAGAACCAGTATTTCAACGCTTGTTAGACTCGCTTGCTAGATCATATAATAAAACGGATGCAGAGAGTGTGTTTGATATAATTAAAGCCGAGAACATAGTGTTGTACGATTGGCTTCTTGGTGTAAACGATGAAAGTCGTCGATTTGAACATTGGATAACAGCGTATGCTAGTTGTCCTAGATTAGATATTAACACTTCTAATCTTGCTGAATGTTTCAACAGCTGGATTAAGAAATTACGAGATAAGCCAATAACAACACTTCTCGATGGTATTAGAGCCAAGATTATTACACTTCATGACAATCGTAGAAAGTTTGCTGAAAATGTTGACACAGATTATTGTCCGAAGATGTTAAAAAATATGGCTTCTATTATCAAAGAGAAGAACCACCTAGAAATATTAGCTATTGATAGTTATAGGTTTGAAATAATAGACCGGGAAACAAGTAGAACCTATATTGTTAATCTAACTGACAGATCTTGTACATGTTTAAGATGGTACCATACTTATATACCATGTATACATGCATGTTTTGTTTGTAGATATTGCAATATTAGTATTGATAGTTTTTATCCTCCAGTATTTTCGACGGCTACCTTGAGGAGTGTATACGCGCAAAATATGGAGCCAATTCCAGTTCCCTACGAGATCCAAGGTCCTTTGGTAAGAGGACAAATTGGGGTGCCAGATGTAAGACGCAAAGCCGGAAGACCAAAGAAGAACCGCATCAAACCCCGGGAATCATCGACAAGAGATCTACGATGCAGTAATTGTGGTGCTATGGGACACAACCGAAGAAGATGTACTAGTCAACCGAGAGAGTAAAATATAATTGTTCAATACCCAAATATTTATGTAAAAATCCATTACAAATCATACAAAAATTACAATAATACAATGTTAAAAATTTTCTACTATTCCTCGTCCTGGTCTTGTTGAGTTTGGGTAGGCAGCGGTGCTGATGGAGTCGAAAAAAATTGTGTGAATATCTGGTAGCTTTCATCTCCAGCTGTCTCGTAACTCGGTCCGGCTCCAGGAGTCTCGTAACTCGGTTCCGCTCCAGGAGTCTCGTAACTCGGGTAGGCTCCAGCATACTGGTAACTCGGGCCCGCTCCAGGATACTGGTAACTCGGGGTCGCTCCAGCATACTGGTAACTCGGGCCCGCTCCAGCAGTATCCCGTCGACGACGACGAGAGTGTCTCTGTTGTACTAAGCCGGTTGGATAGTCCGGTGGAAGACGGGATTGTACCGGAGGCATTTCCGGTTCCGGTCCAATACCCAGATGCCGAACACGAGTAACAAGCTCCCCCATAAGACGACGAGTCACATGTTCCTCCATATGAGGTTGTTGTAAATATTGCTGGTATACCCCACTCTGAAATTTGAAACATGTAGATTAAAATATTTATCATATCTATGTATATGTATTTTTTAAAGTATAATGAAGTTAAAGTATAATGAAGTCATACCAAATCATTCATTCCATCAATAAAAGCACGCATAGTAGAATCGTCTAGGGATCTAGTCTTGAACCTGGGCTCCTCATAGTGGTATACTCGGTTGCTCATAAGAGGGCATCCCCACCATTGTCTGTAGTCCCGGCTACCTATGTCTGCAAAATATAAACAAAATTTTAGCAAACTATTTACACTAAATCAATACGAATAATGAGTAACTTATAACTTACATTCCTCAGCAGAATTTAGTCTAGGAGACATGTCCCTCACACTATAATTCTCGAACCGATTATTCCAGTCAGCAACGAGACTAATGATTCGTTGGAATGCATTTGATGTCTGATAACCGACTGTCGGTGGAGCATCGGGAATTATTGGGGCCATTCCGAATTGCCGAAGAACACGGTCTGCCGGATGGTACATGGTGAACCGATCATATATAATATGACATCTGTGTAAACTAAATGCACAGGATGTCATCTTGATTTCTGGAGCATCGGGTTCACATATGTACGGTAACCAGGTTACCTATTTCAAGATATTCTAAGAGATTAGATGTGATGTTTATCTACGATCAAAACTTAAATAATTTAAAGATATTTATTGCATATTTAAAAATTATCTCATTAGACCGCAGTGTATCAAATTGGCTTCGATATAGTGATACAGTCCTGTATTGGTAGTGTTGATAATCCACTACATCTGTAGGCCAGCGCATAGCAACTGGAAATACTCCAACATCACTGAGAACGCTGGTAACAGGCCTACCAATATAGAAGTGCTCGTAGGACCAGAACTATAAAACAAAAATATGACATTAGTACAAACAAAATTTGCGTATAAAATTACTCTAACTTTTTAAGGTCTTTCATTCATACCTGTATCAGTGAAATACATCCACAAATACTCTTGCGATTGCATCTCACAAATTCTGTCAGCTGGGCGTACAAAAATGCAAGAGTAGCAGCTCCCCACGCATGCTCGGTAGGTTTGGTCAGATCATCCAAGAATGGTAAAAGATGCACATTTACCATATTTTCCGATGCATCGGGAAATAGAATTGCACCACATAAACAGAGCAGATACGCTCTAGTGCAACGAATGACCTGGATTTATTAAGTGTTAAACAAATTTATTAAATTGCACCACTAAATTAAGTAATAAACAAATTTACTAATTAAAATACATACCCGATTTTCATCTACATCAACCACCCCATCAATAGTTTGATGTAGGTCTATAAAGTTGCCACGGAGCCATGAAAATTTCACATAATTGCCATCTTTTAGACCAGGAGGAGGGCTAACACCGAGATAACTCCGGATCAGATCAGATCCCTTTAAGTGCGGATCAAAATATATAGCGTTACCTTTAATAGGTAACCCTAGTATATTCACTACATCAAAAAGGTTGATCGTCATCTCGCCGAATGGGAGTTGAAAAGTGTTGCGTTCTGGCCACCAACGCTCCGCAAGGCTTACAACTAAATGAAGATCGTGAATTAAATATCTAACACGATCTATATAGTGGAATCCAAAGGATTCCACCAAAGCCTTTTGAGCTGGATTAAGCTCCCACGTACGATAATTCCTTTCAGACCGCCAATGTACGTGGATCCGGGTTCGTAAAGCATTATCATGGTCGTATAACTATAAAAATTATATGCATTAATAAAGTAAACATAGGCATTCTAAAAAATATATACATTAATAAAGTTAGCAACTTGTAATTTCAAAAAATACCTCGCCAGTAAAAATCTGAGTAGAAATGTGCTCTTCACGTTGCTTAAGAATAAGCTCGGTAGTCGGTCCGCCAGGAATACGACCGTCATTGCGGGTAGCCATCGCCAGTAAATATCAAGAGGAGGAGAATTTGGTGTAAGGAGTGTTTGGGGTAGGAGGAGAATGTGAATGTTGTGATAGGAGTGTTGGGTGGGGGGGGGGGTGTTTATAGGAATGTGGGGATTATAGCCGTTGGCCAACGGCTGAAAATGCAACGTTGCATTGCTCGCCAACTCAGTTGGCGAGCGGCCCCTCGAGGAGGGTGCCCCGCCAACTCAGTTGGCGAGCCCCTCGCCAACTCAGCAACTCGCCAACTGAGTTGGCGAGTGGTCCCCCCCCCCCCCCCCCCGCAATTAACCAAAACTTATCCCGTTTTACATAATTATATAATAAATTATTACTTAAAACGAAAAAATCCGGAGAAGAAAAGTTCTGCTGTGAGCAATTTCTGTCTCTCTTATGTAATAGTTGTAGACAAGAAAAGTTCGTTCTATTACTTTCCAACCTGATTGTAACTGCATTTAGATACAAACATTGCTAATGTCAGTAACAAATGCTCTTAAGGATCACAAGGGAAACTTTGACAGCACAGAAGGAGATTTAATCTAGGGTTAATAGGGTAGAGTTAGTAAGGGCTTGGTTACTGACAAGGTTCACGCTATGGGTATTGAAACTGGTTTTGACCCTTCTTATGAGTATATGAATTGGTTTCGGTAGTTTCAACGGTTACTAATCGAAAATTCAGAGTCCATTTTAAAAAGTCAAAAAATTATCATTATTCAAACGAGAAAAATATTTGATACATTAAAGCAAAATTCTATATATCCTTTGTTGGCTAGTAATTACATTGGCAATACAACAACAACAAAGATTTTATTTCTGGGTCAACTGTTTCAGTTCTCTTATTCCACGCGACTCTGTTAAGGGTCATGTTCTCTGTACCGCTAATAAAATCCATATCATTCTTTAACACTTCAAACCATACTCGTCTAGGCCTATCTCTAGTCCTAATGGTTCTATTAACTATTATGTTATTGATCCTCCTTACAAGAGCATCTATTGGTCTGTGTTGTACATATCCAAACCACCTAAGTCGATTTTCTCTTATCTTGCTCTCAATTGTGACCATTTTTAACTACCCATGGATACACTCATTTCTGATCTTATCCTTTGATGTATTGCCACTCATCCATCCGAGCATTATTATTCAAGCTATATTAACTTTTTGGACATTTTTTTAATTGTCAACACTCTGATCGATAAAGCATGACTGGTCTTATAGTAGTCTTGTTGAATTTTTCTTTGAAATTTAGAGATATCTTGTTATCATAAAGTACTCTAGAAGCACTACTTCATTTCAATCATCATGTTTTAATTCTATATGTACAAAATTATGCTATATTGCTACTAAATGGGATAAGTCTCTTTTTACTATTGGCCTTTCTTTTATAGAACTACAAAGCATGTGACACTACTAATGACATCACAAACCTAGCTAGAAATGAAAAATATATAAAGTTGTAAATGCAGAAAATATTATAAGTAATCTACTCTTCAAGACGCCCTCCCGCAAGTTAGGATTTGGTGAAAGAAAGTCAAACTTGAAAAGAGTGAGAAAGAGAAAAACTAGAGATCATATGAAAACAAAGAGTCAGACTTCGTCACCTAAGAAATCCCGAAAGAAATTGAAGAAACCATCTCAAATTGTTGGGGCTCGGTACTATGAGAAATTCAAGAAGAAAACTAAAAATATCATCTGAAGAAGGATGAACTCCAAAATCAAATAAATCCTAGAAGAAAACTGAAGAAACTATATCAAGAAAACCAGGTTCCGGAAATATGAGAAATACCACAAGAAAATTGAAGAAATCATCTGAAAAAGGTTGGGCTTCCATAAGAAAACTGAATAAACTATCTCAAGAAAGCTGGGACGCATAACTACGAGAAATTTCACAAGAAAATTTAAGAAATCATTTGAAGAAGACTGAGTTCCTAAAACGAAAAAATTCCATGAAAAAAATGAAGGAATGATCTCAAGAAAGCTGGGACTCGTTCAGAAAGGCGAAAAATCTCGAAAAAACATAAAAAAAAACTTCACGACTTCGCATATCAAAATTTTTTTGAACAAGACACAAGTGCCGAGGAATCACGAAAATGAAGCAAAAGAAAAGAGAGAAAAAGATGGAGAACGAAAATATAAATTCCGAAGATGAAACAAAAGAAAGCAGATAAAAAGATAAAGAAAGAAAAGATAGAAGAAAGACTCACTATTCCCAATAAGTATCTGGGATTCGGAAGTCTCGGCAACTGTGGTAGCTTTGGAAGAAGAGGCAACATAGGCAGAAAAAAGAAAACACTCTCAACAATCACATCAACAAAGATGGACGAAGAACCCGTCGGAGTAGATGATGAGCTGGCTGGAAGAGAGGTAGAAGTAGAGGCTACATTGGAACCAATAGTACAAGTATGCTGAATCATCGGTGGTCTACCGTGCTCTCTTACCAAGTTACCATGTAAACAATTGGACTATATTGCTACTAAATGGAATAATTCTCATTAGGCTCTTGGCCTTTTTTTCTAGACCTACAAAGCATGTGACACCACTAATAACATCAACAACCTAGCTAGAAATGAAAAATACATAAAACAGTAAATGCAGAAAATAAGATAACTAATCTACTCTTCAACACTATGCATGACATCCTTCTCAATCTCATCATTATGATGAATGATTGATCCTAAGTACCGAAATTATCATTCTTCGGTATCTCTTGTCCATCTATATGGACTCCCCCCTCATTTTTTTTGAATTCAGATTGACATTACATTGATAATACCAGATCTAAATTGAATTAAAGATCTACAATGAGAAGACAGTTAAGGTTGTAATGTAATTCGTATTCTTGCTTTTATGCCAAATGTAACTTGTAATGTGTTCTTAATTGTTTTTAGACTGTGTTCTTTATTCTTATGCTTTTGACACTTGGTTCTTTCAGGGTCTGCATAGACAACAATTCATTTCCCGACTGCACACTGGTCAAGGTAAGCTGCTGTGTTAAATGTTAAAACTTCTTTGTTAGGAATTATAAATTTGGTCAACATTATATATATATATATATATATATATATATATATATATATATATATAGTTTCTAAGGTGGCACTTTGGGATATTTCCTAAGCCGGAATCCACTTGTCAAAATCCGGATAGCCATCATATCTCCCCATAAATACCATCCCTCCAATATATTTAGTTTGTATTTGGTGTGATGCATGCGGCCATTGATATCCAATCCGGTTTTGACTTGTGGATTCCCCTTGGTTAAATTAAGTGTACTTTCAGTTCTGATTACTCTAGAACCCGACTGTACTGCAAGAACTGGGACCTTTTATTTAATTGAACTGGAGCCTTCCTTTTTAATTTTATCACTTCTTACAAGATATTTTGCTTCAATGGGAGGAAATTATGAAATGTATAAGAGTAGCTGGTTTACTTTCATCTTCTTATGGACTCTCACATTATTATTTAGGTTGATAGTATGAACAGACCAGGGATATTATTGGAAGTGGTGCAGGTACTGAGTGACCTGGATTTAACGATTTCCAAGGCTTACATTACATCAGATGGCAGATGGTTTATGGACGGTAAGATATGTCTGGCTCTTGTGCATCTTTTGTTGGAAGCATCATAATCGTCAATAAGGATTTGATTAGGGATGAGTACTACCAAATCTGAATGAAGACTGCAGTTTATCACATCCAACTTGTATTAGTGCAGGCTCGAATTTTGAACCTCCTAATGTTTGTTTTCTGCATTCCTCTGAACATGCTCATTTTTTAAATTTGTGCAGTTTTTAGGATCTTTTCTTCAAGTTTCTTAAATTTGTACAACAACAACAACAAGCCTTTGTCACAGATTTTTCAGGTTGGCTATTTGAATCCTTTTCTTTCATTCAGTTATGGCAAGAGCCATGTCCTCTGTAACATTAACAATAACAACGTTACAACCTCAATCCAAGTTTATTTACACCTGCCCCTAGTTATAGAAGCTCCTTTGACGACAATCTTATCACTCTTCCCAATCGATGGTTCTGTTGGTCTACACTGCACATGGCCAAACCACTTGAGACATTTCTCTCTCATCTTATCCTCAATTTATGGAACCTCAAGCTTCCCTTGAAATAAGTGTATTCGTGAGAAGTTGGAGGTGACACCAATTGAGTATAAGATGAGAAAATTTCTCTGGTGGTTTGGCATGTGGAATATATATTAAATTGTTTAGGTCTATACATTTAGAAGTATCTGATCTGAACATACACGCGCCCACACGTCCACATGCACAACCTTAAAAGCTCTCATTTGAGTGACATACTTTTGAGTACGAACCATGATCTGATCTGGAAAAGAATAAAACAATCAACTTGATCGTATTCCCTCTATGTTGGTTTAGTAGATCTGGAGATGGATACTTCGGAACAAAGAAGTTGACCTTGTAGTCAGGATGGATACTATTTTCTGTAGGCTATACCGTCTCTATCATTTCTTTTAAAATTTAAACTCCAATAATAGCTCTAAAACTGATTGATTGAGTTGCTTATTTGGCTGGATGCAGTGTTCCATGTTACAGATCAGCAAGGAAGAAAGATAACTGACAGGAAGACCATTGAGTACATCGAGAAGGTACCACATATGTTAGTTTGATATATAGTGCTTGTAACTTTAGTGTCAATATTTAACCTTCCATGGGAAGTTTAATGAATCATGATATTTCATATTCGTTAAAGGCAAAATTCGCAATTTCTTTTGATCGGTTCAATATGGTTGGATTATACTGATACATCAGCATATGAGTTCTAGAGCAAGTCCTCTGTGACTTTGTTATGTTCCTTTATGCTTCCTATACATTTTAATGTTGACTGAATTTGTTTGCCTAGTGTTGTAACTGGACTGTAAATATTAACATCGGATTACTTTGTTCTATACTTCACATGTGCACATACAATTAAAGGTTTTATCTATTCACATACAACTTCCAAATGTCCAAAGGCATGTATAATAGTTCTGTTAACAGTTCATGTGCACTGCAAAATTTGAGTGATTTTCCCAAAAGAACTTAACACGACAGAGTGAGTGTGCATACAAGGGCTGGTAGAAAACAAGTATTTGCAGAACCGTTTTATAAAACACTGATTCACCAATTTACATCTGAATAGGAACAACTGGAGGAGTAATATGCAAAATATTGTTACCTATTCCAGCTCTCGAGTCACAACAGCAGCAACACACCCCTCTTGTTTAAATGGTTGAAGTTTAGCATGCAACTTCCTAACTTTTTGTAGAATATTTTGGAATAATTGTTATATCTTTTATTGATAATCTCTTGGCTATTTATAGCCTTACAATCCTTCATCTTACATTAATACCCCATTAAAATCTTATGTAGAATATTCTAATATCCCAACAAATATATCAAGAATATTCTAATATACCAACAAATATACCAAGAATATTCTAATATACCAACACTCCTCCTCAAGATGGGCGAAAGATATTCACTAAGCCCATCTTGTCACATCCTCTAATCATATCTGCAGGGCTAAGTCCCTTGGTCATACTGTCTGCTACCTGCTCCTTAGTTGGAACATGACCTAGCTCCAGTAGTCCACGGTCCAACTCCTCCTTGATGAAGAACCTATCGATCTCGATGTGTTTGATCCTGTCATGCTGCACTGGATTGTTGGCGATATTGATGGCTGACTGGTTGTCATACCACAGCTTCATCTTGGCTCCTTGATCCAGCTTCAGCTCCACCAGCATACTCTTCAGCCATAGCAGCTCTGTAACTCCCAAGGCCATAGCTCTGTACTCTGCTTCAGCTGTCGATCTGGCCACCACCGACTGCTTCTTACTCCTCCAAGAGACCAAGTTGCCTCCTACAAATATGCAATAGTCCGAGGTAGACCTCCTGTCATCAGTACAGCTAGCCCAGTCAGATTCACAGTAGCCCTCGATGCTCAAGTGATCACTCTTCCTGAATATCAACCCTTTTCTAGGGGCACCCTTCAAGTATCTCAGAATCTGGTACACTGCGTCCATATGACCCTTCCTTGGGTCATGTATGTAGCGGCTCACCACACTCACTCCAAAGTAGATATCAGGATGTGTGTGGCTCAAATAAATCAACTTTTCCACCAGTCTCTGGTATCTGCCTTGGTCAACTGGTTCTCCAGCCTCAGCACACAGCTTGAACCCCTGGTTGATCGGCGTCGCTGCAGGTCTGCATCCCAACATCCCTGTCTCTGTGAGAAGGTCCAACGCATACTTCCTCTGAGAAAGAACAATTTTTTCTGCTTCTCGAGCAATCTCAATCACAAGGAAGTACCAAAGAAGGCCAAGGTCCTTCACCTCGAACTCCTTGCTAAGCTTCCCTTGAGTCTGGCAATCTCCTGCTTATCATCTCCTGTGATAATTATATCGTCCACATACACTGCAAGCATGGTGATGTGGCCTCCACTCCGACGGAAGAACACAATATGATCAGCATTGATCTGCTGATATCCAATCCCTATCATCGTCCTCCTGAATCTGTCAAACCACGCTCGAGGAGACAACTTCTGTCCATATAGGGACTTCTTCAACCTGCAGACCTTGTCCACTGTCTTATCGGTGCAGAATCCTGGTGGTATCTCCATGTACACTTTCTCCACTAGATCCCCATGAAGAAACGTATTCTTCATATCCAGTTGGTATAGCTTCCATCCACCATTCGCTGCCAAAGAAATCAGGATCCTGACGGTGCTCATCTTCGCCACTAGTGCAAAGGTCTCATTATAGTCAATGCCGTACGTCTGACTGTATCCTTTTGCCACCAGTCGAGCCTTGTAGCGCTCCACTTTTCCATCTGGATTCTGCTTCACAATAAAGACCCACTTATATCTGATTGCCCTCTTCCCCTCTGGCAGTTTTACCAGTTTCCAAATATGGTTCTTCTCAAGAGCGCCTAACTCCTCGTGCATCGCCGCTTTCCACTTTGGATCATTCTTGGCAACTTGCCAATTGTTAGTACTATCCAAAGATGCAATGAATGCTCCATAAGAAGAAGAGATGTTATTATATGAAACAAACTGAGCAAGATCCTAACCATATCTATCATGAGGATTTTTCGCATTGCTGCGAGTGGTCCTCCATACTGATAATGGTGTGGGAGGAGTAAGAAGAATGATATTACCTGAAGGAGAATCTGGTGGTGGTGGTAGTGTAGGTGTCTCAGGAGTTGAGACAGACGCAGACAAGGGACTTGGCACTGACACTATAGGTACTGGTCCTGCAGTTTGCTTCCCTTTCTTGCTGTAGGTAACTAACTCTTCCTGAGCCATAGGCCTAACACCTCCCATCGCCTCCCCCTATTCCTCTTCACTCTCCTGCTCCTCCTCGAATGTTCCTCCATGCCATACTCCTAAATCGGTCACCACACTCTCACCAATCTCCCTCTCTCGCCTCATACTCTCAGTATCAGGTGAGTTGCTCATGGATGATGTTCCCTCCTGACGGTAGTAGGGCTCAAATTTTCTGAAGTGAACATCCATGCTCACAAACTTCTTCTCTACTGGGCTCCAACATACGTACCCCTTCTGAGTCACCGAATAGCCCATGAATACACACTTGACTGCTCTAGGGTCAAGTTTTCCAACGGACGGTCCGTTATCCTTCACAAAACATACGCAACCAAACACCTTTAGTGGGAGTATTCCACTATTATTTTTTTGTAATATCTCACATGGAGACTTCCATCTCAGTACATTCGAAGGCATCCTGTTGATCAGTCGAGCTGCTGTTAACACTGCATGCCCCCACAGACTCTGTGGGACATTCATGACGATCATCATGCTCCTTGCCACCTCCAAAAGGTGTCTGTTCTTCCTTTCTGCCACTCCATTCTGTGCTGGTGTATATGCACAGGTGGTCTGATGCTGTATCCCTTGGGCTGACAGGTATTCCTCAAGTGCTTTGTTGGTATGCTCTGTTCCATTGTCAGACCTTAGTACCTACACCACTGCTCTGTACTGAGTCTGGACATGTTTATAAAACTCCCAGAAATAGGCAAAGAACTCACTCTTATTCTTCATCAAATAGAGCCAGGTGATACGAGAGGAACAATCAATAAAAGAGACGAAATACTTGTAACCATTCATAGTAGTTGTGGTGCAAGGCCCCCAGACATCAGAATGTATAATATCAAAAACAGAAGAGCTCCTATGGCCCGCACCAACATATAAGCTCCTAGTAAGTTTGCCTAAATCACATGCATCACATACTAGTTTCTCCTTATTTGCCTTCTCATAAATAGATGGATACAACCTACTTAAAATACCAAAAGAGGAGTGTCCCAACCGCCTGTGATGGAGTATCAGTGTATCCTCGGCACTCATCTTTGGTCCTCTCATTTCTGCCCTTTCTGCCACGGACACCAATGCCGAATCCAGTCATTCTCGATCTAGGTACCACAGTCCATCATGCCAAGTGCCAGTCCCAAGTCTTCGTCCCATCTCCTTCTCCTAGAAGATCACCTTAGGAATATCAAAAGAGACAATGCATTTTAGTTGAAGGATTATAGACCTAATGGACAAAAGACTGACTGAAAAAGAAGGAGCATGTAAAACATTGGATAATCTTACTGAACCTGTACAATCGACGATACCTTTACCGACTACTGGCTGGAAAGTACCATCAGTTGTTTGAATGTTGTCTGCAGATGCTAGGTGAGTGTAGGAAGAGAACTCACTAGCATTCCCTGTCACGTGTCGAGACGCACCCGAATCGACAATCCAGTCCGACGATCTAAGGAAAGACATAGATGTAAGGGTGAGTGAGTCATCAGTACCTTCCGATGGATGGGCATACATGACAGCGTTGCCTCTGGCGAAGACTGAGGTAGACGCCTCCTCAGTCCCACTCCCTCTGTCTCCATCGCTTGACGCTCTCTGCTTTCTCCTGAGTACTTTCAGCATACCCAGTAGTGCCTGATCATCCTCAGTATAGGCACCATTAGCTCCCTCCTCGCCTTCTGCTACCAGGAGGTTCCCCCGATAATCTTCTCGACCACCCCGTCGACCCCCACGATCACGGCCACGTCCTCAAAGTTGTCCACGTCCGCCATCTGAATCTCTCTTCTTGGATGGTTTGTTGCAAGCATACCTCAGATGGCCCACCTTTCCGCAGTTGTAACACTGCCGGGGGTCTCCCTTAGGTCCCGTGCCACCTGAATTGGCAACCGCTAGTGCTGTCTTCACTTCAGGATGACCACCTGTCCCTGCCTGTAGCTTGATACGAGTCTCCTCCTGGATCATGGCCGAGATAGCCTCCTCAAGTGTAGGAATCTTCGGTTGGGCTAGAAGTAGTACTGTCCTCTGAGCAAACACTACGGCCAGCCCCTTAAGAAACTTCATAGTCCTCTCCTGCAAACACACCTGTCTATCCTTACACTTCGGGTCATTGCAGCTCGTCCGATCTGAGAAGTGATCATAATCCAACTATAGACGCTCCAATTTCGTGGCATACTCCTGTACCTTCTTCTCTCCCTGTAAAGTGTCGTCGATCTCCCCCTTGATCTGGAAAACCCTCAAGTTATTTCCCACACCATCATAAGTTCTCCTCAACTTCTCCCACACGTCTTTCACCATCTCAAGGCCATCCACTGTGGCGGCGATTGACTGAACTAAAGAATTGAGGAGCCAAATGTATACCACCATATGAGTGGACTTCCACTCGTCGTGTCATGCCGAGCCCTCATACGGCTCTGTCTTATCTCCTGACAAAAAATCCTCCAAGTTCTTCCCTGCGAGGGTTCTCCTTACCCGTCGTGACCAACTCAGGTAGGTGGCCGGTCTATCAAGCTTTAGATCGATGGATGGAAGATCCAACTTCGTCAATGTTCGTGTCGCGCTCTCACCAGCCGACGGTTTCATCAGCTTCATCAACGTTGCGACCTCCGCAGAGTCCAACTTCTTGATGATCTCTTCCATCGATCCTCCTCTTCTCCGATCACCATACACCCTTCCCACGATTCACGTTCGCCCTCTTCGTCCTCTCCTAGACCCGATCATGTCTCTCCCCTATCAGATCTAGGCCTTCGATGTCAACGTCTGGAACGACCCGTGGGAGACGCCAGGAATCGTTGCAGAAGGCTCCACGGGAGTCGCGGCTTCGCGGTGGTGGCGGCGGACGAGTGGCGATGGTGGTGGCGGGCGAGCGGTGCGGCAGCGGTGGTGGCAGGCGGCGCGGCAGCGGTGGTGGCGGGCGGTGTGGCAACGGTGGCGGCGACTAGGGTTTGGGAGGTGGTGGCTAGGGTTTGGGCTCCGATACCATGTAGAATATTTTGAAGTAATTGTTATATCTTTTATTGATAATCTCTTGGCTATTTATAGCCTTACAATCCTTCATCTTAAAATAATACCCCATTAAAACCCTCTGTAGAATATTCTAATATCCCAACAAATATACCAAGAATATTCTAATATACCAACAAATATACCAAGAATATTCTAATATACCAACACTTTTTCTCCTGTAAAAAATATGCTTGGATTGGATATTGAAGAACTGTATTCGAATTAATACCCACAAAAAGCTTGTATTAACAAAACTCTTGGCTGTTGATATCAGGGCCGGATCCAGAAACTGCAGCTGGGGTGGGCTAACCCATATAAAAAAATCAAAAAAAAATTATATGGAAAAAAAATTAATTTTTTTTCTGGGTGAGCCGGTGGGCTGCAGCCCACCCCATCCACCCCCGGATCCGCCCCTGGTTTATGTGGACCATCGTTTTACCATTTGTGCCTATTAGAAAACAAGTGGTGAATGCTTCATCTTTATTCTTCAGCCCCAAGGCTGGTTTAAATAGAAGAAATACAATCAATATCCATCCTTGAATCCAGGAGAACCTTAAGGAAAAAAAAAACTAAATAAAAACAAAAAATCTTCTCTAATAATGGCTAATAACAAGAGGAGAGAGAATCATGGGATTTTCCAACACCCTCTCAAGTTGGTGCATAGATATCTATCATGCCCAACTTGCTTACCAAATGCTCAAAGACGGGTCTTGCCAAGCTTTTGGTAAAGATGTCCGCAGTTTGCTGACTAGAGGTCACAAATGGTAGACATATGATTCCAGCATCTAATTTCTCTTTTATGAAGTGACGGTCAATCTTAATATGTTTGGTTCTATCATGTTGAACCGGGTTGTGGGCTATGCTTATGGCAGCTTTACTGTCAGAATATAACTTTAATGGAAGCTCAACTTTCATCCTAAGTTCCTCCAGGACTCTTTAAATCCATAGTCCTTCACAAATACCCTGAGCCATAGCTCTAAACTCGGCTTCTGCACTGCTTCTTGCTACAACTCCTTGTTTTTTGCTTCTCCATGTCACAATATTATCCCATACATAGGTACAATATCTAGAGGTTGATCTTCTGTCTGTGACTGAACATGCCCAATCAGCATCAGTGAAGATAGACACATTCCTTTCACTAGTCTTCTTAAAAAATAAACCCTTTCCGGGATTGGCCTTCAAGTATCTCAGTATTCTATAAACCGTCTCAAGATGTTCCTCATAAGGAGAATGCATAAACTGACTCACTATACTGACTGAGAAGGCGATGTCAGGTCTAGTGTGAGACGAGTAAATTAGCTTACCCACCAACCTTTGGTATCTTCCGGTGTCAACAAGAACATTTTTTTCTTCCCAACGTTTTGCATTAGAATCCAGGGGAGTGTCGGCTGGTCGACAACTACTCATTCATGTTTCTCGCAATAGATCGATAATGGATTTTTGCTGTGAAACCACAATTTCTTTCTTCGATCGAGCAACCTCCATACCAAGAAAGTATCTCAATGACCCTAAGTCCTTGATTTCAAAGTCTGTAGCAAGTCTCTCTTTTACTCTTCTCATTTCAACTGTATCATCGCCAGTGAGGACAATATCATCTACATAAATAATCAAGGCAGCAAATTTTCCATCAGAGGAGAATTTGGTAAATAAAGTGTGATCAGGTTGTCCTTGAGTGTACCCTTGGTTCTTCATACACTGAGTAAATCTTTCAAACCAAACTCTCGGAGATTGCTTTAAGCCATAAAGAGACTTCTTCAACTTGCATACCATTGATCCGAATGTCTTCAAAGCCAGGAGGACTATCCATGTATACTTCTTCTTCTAGATCACCATTGAGGAAGGTATTTTTAACATCCAACTGATGTAGAGGCCAATCCAGGTTAGCCGCAAGAGATAAAAGTATTCTGACAGTGTTCAATTTTGCAACAGGAACAAATGTCTCTGAGTAATCTATGCCATAGGTTTGAGTGAAACCCATAGCCACCAAGCGAGCCTTATACCTTTGAACTGACCTATCTGAATTATACTTCACAGTAAACACCCACTTACATCCCACGGTCTTCTTATCAACTAGTAGTGTCATGACTCTCCAAGTTTTGTTCTTTTCAAGAGCTTTCATCTCCTCAAATACAACTTTACTCTAATTTGGAACTTCTAGAGCATCATGTACATTCTTTGGAATCTCTACACTAGACAATTGGGAGGTGAAGACAGAAAAAGATGAAGACAAGTTTGAATATGATATAAAATCAGGCATAGGATATTTAGGGCAAGATCTAACAGATTTTCTAACAGCTATGAGATCATCTATATCAGGATACCTGATACGACTCTCAGAAACATAGATAGACTTACCTTTTCTTTTCTTAGGAGGTTAATTATTCCCCGATTCAGATTCATGGCAGTGTTAAGATGTGGACACATCCCCTTCTTTATGATTTTTCCTCACAAACACCTTTCCTTTCCAAGTCTTGTTTCCTACTTCGAACATGTTCTCTTTAGACGACTCATCATTTTGTGGCATTTCAATTAGTTCATCATTATTATCATCTTCAAGATTCTCGTTGTTTTTTCCATGAGAAAATGTAGGCTCGGATTCATAGAGTTCCTTACTCATAGCAGGAGTAGGTTCAGATAATGAATCATGGCCATTTTCTGTTGGTGCAGAAGTACAAGTCTTAGAATTTTGTGATATAGACAAGAGCAAGTTATTTAAAAAACTTATGTTCTCAGTTTGAAACGAGTCTTCTTTTAAGTTTTCCCCCCTGAAGATGAGTATCATAAAAAAAAGGTTTGTTTTCAAAGAATGTAGCATCCATAGTGAAAAACATTTTTTTGTTTTTTGGATCAAAATATTTATAACCCTTCTGTGTTGGAGAGTACCCTACAAAAATATATTTTATAGCACATGGTTCGAGTTTGCCAATATTCTTATGTTCATGAACAAATGCTGTGCAGTAAATTTTTTTAATGTCAGATTATGAAAATATGAATTGGAGTTTGAAAATTGAGAACTTTGGAGGGTATTCTGTTAATTAAATATGCAGCAGTTAAATTGCTTCACCCCACAAATAATTTGGTACTTTATTTGAGAAGAGTAAAGCTCTAAACACCTCCAATAAGTGCCTATTTTTCTTTTTGCAACTCCATTTTGTTGGGGAGTAGACATGAGCTTTGATGCACAATTCCATTTTGAAAAAAAAATAACCTAAAATTGTGTTAAAGTATTCCCTACCATTGTCACTTCTAAAGACTTGAATAGTTGTCTGAAATTGATTTTGCACCATTTTAAAAAAGTCCTTTACAGCTCGACAAACATCGAATTTTTCCTTTAATAAGTACACCCAACATACTCTTGAATGATCAATTTATAAATGTGATAAACCATTTTTTTTGAGAAAGTGTACTTGTATGGTTAGGGCCCCAAACATCACTGTGAATAATAGAAAAATATTTTGATGGTTTATAAGGCTGTATTGAAAAATAGGAACGATGATGTTTTGCAAATTCACATGCTTCACATTTAAACAAAGACAAATCTTTATTACGAAATAACTTAGAAAACAAGTGTTTTAAATAACGAAAACTAGGATGACCTAATCGTAAATGCCATAATATAATGTTGTCATCATTATTCGAAACAAAAAAAAGACTCAAAACAGGAACTTATCGGTTTGGAAGGTAGTTGTGATTTAGGTCAAATGTCGAGGTAGTAGAGTCCTCCATTCTCCTTAGCACTGCCATTCATCTTCCCCGAGTTCAAATCCTGAAAGACAGTGAGAACGAAAAAAGTTAGTCTGACAATTTTTTTCTTTGGCTAATTTACTGACTGACACTAGGCTACAAGATAGGTTTGGAACATGAAGGACATCTTTAAGAGTCAACATCGGAGACAATATAATTGAACCTTTACCTGCAATGGCTGAAAAAGAGCCATCTGCGATTTTTATTTTTTGATTCCCTGCACAGGGACTATATGAAAAAAACAGAGTAGATTCACTTGTCATATGATCAGTTGCACCTGAATCTACTATCCAAGTGTGGTTGGGACTGACACTAAGAAGAGCAAAATTATCTTTTTGCCCTATAGAGCAAGAAGGAGTTTGAGATTCGAGAAGTTTGAACAGTTTGTCTAGTTGTTCCGTCGTGAGTGAAAGCTGAGTTGAAGAAGATTGTTGCCCTTGATCTGAATTACTAGCCTGGAATGCACGACCCTCATTACCACCTTTCTTCTTCCAGTTCAGAGGTTTGCCATGGAGCTTCCAACATGTTTCACGCGTATGCCATGCGCGTTTGCAGTGATCACACCAAGATTTGTCCGACTTCTTACTTTCGTTGAAGTTTTTAGTGGCCAGAGCCGAGTCTTCATATTCTGAACTTTGAGGTACCTTACCCATCATGATTCCTTGTCGTGCCTCCTCCCTTCTTATTTCTGAAAAGGTTTCACGAAGAGTTGGCAGTGGTATCTTCCCCAAAATTTGGCCTCTTACTTCATCAAGGTCTTTATTCAGCCCAGCAAGAAACATAAAGACACAATCATTCTCTTGTCTCTTGAGGAATAAAACACTATCTTCTGCTCACCTCCAACTATCATCATAACAGAGATCCAACTCTTGCCACAAAGTCAACATCTCATTATAATAAGTAGTTACATCTCTGTCTTCTTATTTAGCATGCCACAATTTTGACTTTAAGCCAAAGATCTGGGAGGAGTTTTGGATATCAGAGTATGTTTCTTTGACAGCTTCCCACACTGCTTTTGCAGAAGGTAAAAATATGTACGGCTTGCCTATTGCGTTTTCCATAGAGCTCACTAACCAGGCAATAATCAAGGAGTTTTCAGACTTCCATTGTTTGAAAAAAGGGTCTTCTATTGCCGGTTCTGCTATTGCTCCCGTAAAAAACAAGCTTTCTTTTGCCTTCCAATACCAAACGAATGGTTTGGGCCCATTCATTATAATTTTTTCCATTCATTATAATTTTTTCCATTCATCTTAGGAACATTGACCTTGAGGGAGTTTGATGATCCCTCCTGATCATTGAAACATGTGTTGAAGTCGCTGTCTCCGAAAGAACTTTCGTCTCCATTGTCGCTGCCATCGCCACGGTCTGTACCGTCGCCAGCACCGCGACCAGCGCCTCCGCCAGCACCGCGACCAGCACTTTCGTCAGTGCCAGCACCGCGACCAGCACCACCACCATCGCCACGGCCTGCTGCGCCGTTTCCGCGGCCTGCTCCGCCTTCTGTTGTGGAGTCGTCGTCGTTATTTGTTGAGCCTGTGAGGACTTGCTGCCATCTATTGGAATCGGCCATTAATAGCCTAACCAAGTTGGAGAAACGAGTTTAGGAAAAAACTTTACAAACCCTAGGTTAGGGAACCTGGCTCTGATACCATATTAGAAAACAAGTGGTGAATGCTTCATCTTTATTCTTCAGCCCCAAGGCCGGTTTAAATAGAAGAAATACAATCAATATCTATTCTTGAATCCAGGAGAACCTTAAGGAAAAAGAAAACTAAATGAAAACAGAAAATCTTCTCTAATAATGACTAATAACAAGAGGAGAGAGAATCACGGAATTCTCCAACAGTGCCTATTATCTTATCTGCTTACTGGTCATAACCATGGGCTTGTTGGTACCTAAACTCTAGGAGAGGATATTCATTCACACTGTTATCCTCTTATTTCTTCCTCAGATTTGATTGGAAGATGTGCAAGGCTTTAAAGGGGCAAGGTAATGCTATTGTTTTTCTAGTGAAAAAATGAGCCTGAGAAGGAGCATATTTTCTTTACCCAATAAATATAAATCAGTATGGTCCCTGTTTTTCAGTGAGAAGTATATATGTCTCACTCTCAGGCATATATTGTCATGTTTCACAAACTTACACATTAAATGATTCATACAAATTGACTATAAGTAGAATGACCTTTCAAGTAATTCAGTGTTTACGAAGCTCTAAGATGACATCACTTCAATCTTCTCTCATAAGTATTATAGGTAGATGAGTGCCATTAAGCTTGAATTATGGTCCTCGGAGACAAGAATTCGGTCTATACTGTGCTTTACACTCCCTCACATTCCAAATCAAGAATAATGACAGAAATTGAACATATATTTCTGGTGCTGTGCACTATATTTCCTTCAAGACAGGAATCAGGTTTCTGCTTCTGCTGTCCTTCATTTTCTACATGTATTGATGCAACTGCTAAGTCTAACTACAACTACCCGATATTGACCCCTGTCAAAATTAGATAATTAGTTACCCAGAAGAATAAAGAGAATAAAGATGTTCAGATATGACCTAGCAAATAAAGGCTGGGTTTGTCACAGCTTATCAAAACTGCTTCTGCTTATCCTTTTGAAAAGCTGCTGCTTTCATGGGCTGTTTTGGAAGCAGGGAAGGGGTTCTTTTGAAAAGTTGCTTCAGCTTATCATGCTTACAAACATACCCTTTAGTTTTTTTCCTTGTGAAATTCGATCTTGTACAACCTTCTCATGCTCATAGCTACCATGGCTAAAAATTTGGCACCAATGCAGAGGATTGACATCAGATCGAAAACCGGTCATAAAAACTTTGTCAAACCTTTATGGAGCTTTCTTATGCTCTATATTGACCCATTATGATAGGAGAAGGCTTGGATGATGATGATAACTTTACATTTTAATAATACGTCCATTTTTGCCATTTTCATTAATTTTAGAGCTGAAAAGCATGTTTTGCAAACACCTTATAGCCTTTTGATAACAACTTATCAAAATCAGCAACTTACAGAAGCAGGTTTTGACAAAAATGTTTGATAAGCTTCGACAATAGCAAACTCACCCAGTCACCAAGAGTGTTGATTCCATTTAGATAGCTTTTATATTTTTCTTAACTTGCTCAGACCAATCAATTTTTTTGATGAAGCTTGTCGTATGTGAACTTTATAGAGGAGATGTAGCAAACATGATGATGCCCAAACTAGAAACTTATAATCATAAATACTGTACAAATATACTAATTCAACTCATCTCTCCGCATGATGTATTTTCCTGTAAATTGCTAATTTTATATTGGTCTTCATGTTGTAGATTCCAAAATGCTTGTTTGGCGATATTAAAATGAGTAAAAAATGATGTAAGCATTTCATTGATTTCTTATGATCACATTATGAAGCTTCTATCATACAGTCAACAGATGCCACTATTTAAAACAACGCTTACTTTCAATGTGTGTTTAACTATGTTTAGCACTTAAAATCCCTTTGGCCTGTTAGATCTGCAACCTTGTTTGCACCTTATGGTTTCAGGCTTTAGGTCCAGAGAGCAATGTTGTAGGCCTAAAGGCTGGCACTTGGCCAGGAAAGACTGTTGGAATGCACTCGATTGGCGATCACACGGCCATCGAGCTTATAGGCACAGACCGCCCTGGCCTCCTATCTGAAATCTTTGCGGTCCTCAAAAACCTGTGCTGCAATATCATAGCTGCTGAGGTTTGGACCCATAACATGAGAGTTGCCTGTGTAGTTTATGTCAATGACAGCATAACATGCCAAGCTGTTGATGATCCGAGTCGCTTGTCAAAAATGGAAGGGCAGCTCAGAAATCTGCTACGTGGCCATGCGGATGATTCTAAGGGATCTCGCACTAGTTTCTCTGTGGGTATTACGCATGTTGATCGTAGGCTACATCAACTGATGTTTGCTGATAAGGACTATGAAAGTGATGGAGAGAGAGAGAGGCAAAAGCTCATGCCTTTTAAACCAATTATTACAGTTGATCGTTGTGAGGACAAAGGGTACTCACTGGTGAACGTGAGATGCAAGGACCGCCCAAAATTGTTATTTGACATAGTGTTCACACTGACAGACATGCAGTTTGTGGTTTTTCATGCCTCTGTCACTTCTGATGGTCCCTACGCAGTGCAGGTACCTGCTTGACCCTAAACACTCACTATTCTCTGAAAGATAACCTTGCCAGTTGTAACAGGGCATGAATGGAAAAGTGTAAGGTAATGAAATGAAATGAAATGTGGTGAAATCTAGTGTGACTGCCAAAGTTGGCATTGATGAAATCCATATTTTATTTCCCTTCACTTCATTTCACTTCCCTAGCATCCGAGGTCAATTTACAGATGTCATATGTTGATTATTTGAGTGCTCATGTTGTTTCTTCAATACAGAACTATGGATGGACTCAATAGATTCAGTTTTATCCATAGCCTCTATATGGACATGAGACTTGGGAAAATTCTCCTAGATTTTGTCTTTCATGAAACTCGTGTTCGTAGCTGAGTAGAGTGGCCCAAATGTGCTGTACAAGTCTTTTAGACTATTGTACTGTACAGAGTTTATAATTTATGTCCGAGTTCATAAAGTTAGGAAGTTATTTTCTCAGGATGTATCATTTTCTGACCATCTTTCTTCCGGGACATGTTACTAAAATGTGAATTTATAGGAGCTATACATACGTCAAATGGATGGTTGCACTCTTGACTCAAAAGCTGATACGGAGAGGGTGGTCAAGTGCCTTGAAGCTGCAATTTTAAGAAGAGTGTCTGAGGTAAGTATTACTATAAACCTTTTTTTTTTTTTGACACAAAGCATTAGTATAAACCTATACTTTAAATAACCCCTTCTCGAATTGCCATTATAAATCGAAATAGAATATGTATAGCCATCCTACTTAATGGAAAATCTTAGTGCTGTAACTAGATACATAAAAATAATTCTTTCTAGAATAATGAAATTGATCTGTGCAGAAGTTACTGTTTCTGGACACTCTCTCTTAAAAGTCAGATCAGTATTTGCATTTTATTTGAACAAAGAGCAATATACTAGTTGTATTGTGATTGGATCTCTAGTTCTTATATGAGAACTCATTCATTGTTATTTACACGGCAATTGGCCTTTAATAGCGTGCTAAGCTGCTCTCGTCTTACATTTCCCTGGTTAGTTGACATCAACTCAAAGAAGGTTGATGCCAATTATTTTTCTACATTTAGTAAACTACACAACACCAGGTGGGGCCTTCTTAAGGCTAGTTTGGTTCCCGTTGAAATGGACCATTTGCCATGTTTGGTTCCCACCGTTTGCCATTTTGGTCATACAAAAATGGCTGCAAATGGCAAAAGCCAAACGCTCCGGGAGGCACCACTTTCCATTCGAAATGGAACCTTTTACATTTCAAATGGGAACTAAATAGGTCCTTGGAGCTAAAACCATCTCTCCATGGATAAAACTATTTTGATTGGTGAAAAGATTGGTCCGTAACCATCATATGCATAAATACTGGTTCATTCACCCTCTCTTTCCTCGTTAAGGTGAATATCCACAGTTTGGTTTATCCAAGCTGTAGTTATTGTAACGTATTTACTGTTCTAAATCAAATTATCTTATGAAATTTCTTATATAACTGATATGAACTTTATTAAGTTGCCGATTTTCTGTTTCTTCTCTGTCATGGTGGCAGGGATTTAGCCTGGAACTTTGTGGTAGGGACAGAGTAGGGCTGCTCTCTGATGTAACAAGAGTTCTTCGGGAGTACGGCCTCTCGGTCACAAGAGCAGATGTGATGACGGTCGGTGAGCAAGCAATGAATGTGTTCTATGTGAGTGATGCCTCTGGAAATCCAGTAGACATGAAGACCATTGAGGGCCTTCGTAGAGAGATTGGGCACACTGTGATGCTCAATGTGAAGAGGGTGCCTCTCAGTGTCAACATTCAGGTCCCTGAGAGTGGTGGCTGGGGCAAGAGTAGCTTTTCCTTTGGACGACTGCTTGGTAGGTTCCTGCCCTGATACTTCAGAACAGATGATTATATGAACGTATGGTGTGCATGCGTTAATTACCTGGATTGCTCAATTAACACTCTATATGTACATTACTCAAGAACTGGTAAACTAGCAATCTGTGGGGATTTGAGGGACAAGAGCATTATTCCCTCTCCTTCCTGGCTAGCCACCATCTTCCCATAATGATGTAAGATCTGTACATTGTTAGGCACAGGGTGGTAGCAGTGATGTTGTTTCACTCTGAGAATAATCTCCGAACTTGGGCAGTAATTTGGAAGTATTTATATTTTCTGATGTTCATAGATCTGGGCTCATTATGATCTGTCTTGTTGATGTGAATCTGATTTGTGAGGTTCCTCTTAGACTAGGACATGAATAACTAATCCTATAAATCTTTAGTATTTCCTTTGGATAAATCCTTGACATATATTTTGAGTTCTGAGCTTTGCATGCTCCTAAGTTTGATTCAATTGGTTTAAACTTTGAACCTGTGCAAATACTTCTATTAATGGAGCTATTGATCAGATTATGACTTCGCCCTAACATGCATATTTTCTTGCATATTTAGAGGTATACTAATACTATACAATTTAGATTCAACATCCAATCTATTATCCAATTTAATTACTTGGATAGTTATATGTCAAGTTCTCTCAGCATGTCAATTGTGGCTTATGGATATTCAAGGAGCACTAGGTTATAGCCATGAGCTCCAACTGATATCTTTCTTTGAAGGGTATTGGCGCAACTAACCGGACAGATATTGGCTGTGCAATTCATGGTCCAAATGTAGTTAGGCATAAATATTTGTAAAAAAACAAAAGTACGTTCTGCTGTCACGAGGCTCCTGCTAATGCAAGGTCTGCAGTGGATCAAAATGTATACAACATTACCCCCAATATATGGAGATTTTGTATCCGTGGCTCAAAACTTCCAACTTCCATGATGCAAGCGCCAAGTCATACCATCTCTTGGCACGATGACCTATCAATATAGCTGCAGGTAAAAGAATTGCCACAACCACAAAGAATGTAGGCAGAGTTCTTAGAGAAAAGTTCAGAAATCATTTGCACTCATGAGTCAAAACATGTTAAGATAAATCTTAAGAGAATCTTGGACTAAAATGTAGAGGAATATTAAGTTAACTTCTGTAGGTTATTGACCTCAATAAAGACTTAGATTCCAGAACATGACCTCCACTGAGGAGCAGAATTTATAAGAGAGGTAAGTGGAAGATGAAAAAAGAATGTGTAGGTCTAGCTGGTTGTTCTTTATAATGAAATTTAAATCGCACCTAGAGATATAGTTAAATTTCTTTTGGCCATAAAAAACAAATAAATTTTGACAGAAGCACTTACAACTTTGGAAGAAACACATTCATTAACTTGTGTCTGTGGTTGCAGTTACATGAAAATGCCAAAGCTGGTCGAAAAGTAGACTAAAAGAAGATAGATGATACAATGTGTACACATGAACCTCATTTCCAATAGTAGGGTAGAAAAACCGCATTGCTCTAGGTCTTTTTGTGTTCAAGAACGTATTATCAGAGCTGTATCTGTAGGATAACTTCCCAATTCTGATCCATCCGTCACTTGCTTCGGTGGTCAGGTTCATCGTCATCCACATCATAGGCTGGATTGCAGAGGCACCTGAAGAGCTTGCCAATGCCCTAAACCAAGCATCATATTCTAGAGATTAGGCAAATTCGTCCATATCCTAAGCAACTATTCTATTAAGAGACAGAAAGTCTCAAACGAATGTAAATCTGGTGAACTTTTAACATGTTAAAACTATCAAGTACAAATTGCCATATGAAGTGCCATTACTGACAACACGAAAATAACCTGGAAAAAGAAATCAGTCATAACTGTTCTAATTCAACAAAATAAAAGATAAAACTCTGTAGTAAAGGGAATTGTACTGTTATTCAGCTCGACCCTTCTAAAACCTGCAAGATCTCACTGCTATGATATGTTGCCTCACATACAGTGTGTATAGATTAGTGGGAGGTTATCAATTTAGCCTTCCCAACATTCTTGGTATAGTTTATTATTCAAGAAGATATTTCTCTAATAACAATATGGTAGTAGCTAACTGTTTAACTAAACAGAAGGCTTTCTTGCTTACTAACTGTTTAACTAAACAGAATGACAAAGAACTGTGCTATATGGCTTGACATTTAATTACAGATTAATAACATGAAACAAGCACCAGGTTATCTATATATATAATTCATCTTCGGCTGAAAAATAATACTTTACACATCAAACCTATATAAATCAACGAGATATGTAAGTGATGGGTGTTAAGGAAAGATTCAGCCATCAACAAGCCAGCTATGCATAGTTGCTCCTTTTTAGTACATTTCCTTATTTAGAATATCTGCCGTTATACAATTGTTTGTTTTCTTTGTAAACTCTATAAAATAGAGGTTTACCTCTGATGAATAAACATACAGAGAAAATCATTCAAATTCTCCATTACTGACATGGTATCAGGGCTTTGGCTCTAACTGACGACCAATCCCACTCCTCCCTCCTCCGACCCACTCTGCCGTGCCGGATCCAGTCGGCTTCCTCCTCTCTCGCGCTGCCGGCGTGACCTGATCTCTGCCGATTCTAGGACTCATATTTATAATCATACAAAATTTCTAGGATTTATCAAAGATCTTACTCCAGTGTGCTGTCTATCATCTTTGAGCGGTTCAATTGCTATTTTGCTTCTAAAGATCCCTTAATTGTTAGATGAATTTATTTTCTATAATAACGATCATACGTTGGTTTTATTTTCTACAATAATGATCAGATTTTTTTTATTTATATAATTTAAGAATTTGGATGTGCAGGTCTAGTCTTTATTTAAGAAACATTGATGTGCAGGTCTAGTTTTTATTTATATACAATTTAACGGACAATACATATTCTATCTAAAATATATTTATTATACTATGTAATGTGATTAAATATAGATAATTTGAGCTCTGGTTATTTTGTTTAGTAATTATCTATAAATTCAGTTATAATATCCAGTCAGGAACATTTTCAGAGATTTTAATAAAGACATAATATAATATTCTAAAAAATATAAATAAATAAATATAGAAAAATATAAATAAATAAATTTAGAATTTTATTTTAATATTCGCACATCACCTTCTTTAATTATTCAGGACTGACCACTACGGTGGCTATACTTTAGTATTTAGTATTTGCTAGTAATAGCACTTTACTTTCTTATAGCAATCAGTCTCATTCTTTTTTTTCCCCTCTGGCCATCACTTGGACGTGACAACCCCTTTCATTACGTGGACACAGACATAGTGTTGTAGCCAGCACTCTTCATCTAAGCTTCCAGGACACGGAAACTTAAAAAAAAAAAAAAAAAAAAAAAAAAAAAAAAAAAAAAAAAAAAAACTCTGCTCCTCCGCATGCTGTAGTGATTACTCATTCTGCCATTACTTTTCCACTTTTGTGTTGCATTTTCAACTCTTCCTATAGTCTTTGGTTATCAGACCATTCATATAAACTTCCTGTTTGATTGCTTTTTTTTTTTAAAGTATTTAATTACTTTTTTTCTTCTTCTCTGTTAATAGGAAATGACATCTGAACATTCATTTCTGTTAAACTTGATGGTAATAATTATAGTCACTAGTCTTTTCTTATGAGGAGCTTTTTAAAAGGGAGAGGTCTTTGGAAATATATTAGTGGTGATGAATATGCCCTTCTGCAAAAGATGGTAAGTTCACTAATTGAGATATTAACAATAACAAAATTCTTACATGGATTGCAAATACTGTTACCCCTTCAATTAGTATGCAACTTGCCAGATTTGACACTGCAAAAGATATTTGAAATTTTTTGGCACATCGGTATATCCACACTAATTTTGCTCAAAAGTACTAATTTTGCTCAAGAGTATAAGCTGGAACAAGATATACGTTCTTTAAAACAACAGAACCACCAATCTGTCTCAGATTTTTATTCTGAAATGTCCATTATTTGGGATCAACTGGCCCTTATGGAACCCAAATGGACATCTGATGCTGCAATTTGGTTAAAATTCCCCGAAGAATCAAGATTAGTTCAGTTCTTGATGGCTCTTCATGATGAATTTGAAACTAGTAGAGCATCTAATCTTCACCGTACACCACTTCCTACTGTAGATGTTGCACTATCAGAACTAATATCTTAGGAGACACGTAAAAGTCTTATGCCACATATAGACCCCTCAGTCTTTGTTGCCTCAGCTCGGCTTACTGCTAATTTTCGGAAGACGAATTCCACAAATCCTACTCGTGACTTATCAAATATTCAATGTAACTACTGTAAAGAATTTGGCCACATGGTCAAGAGTTGCACTTCTCCGACATCAAGGGACATGCGAGACAAAAAGAAAGTCACCACATCTGAACCCTTACAACAACTTTTGCAGCATTGCCATCCTCCAGCCCTAGTAGTTTGACAATTGCAGATATTCAAGATATGATCAAACATGCTCTTTCTATTGGTAACAACTTTATTGCTGCCTCTGCATTTTCAGGTACTTACTCCACTAGCTGGTTTCTAGACTCCGGTGCGTCGAACCATATGGCTTATAATTCAAAATGTTTTGAAAATTTAACCTTTATTTCTTCATCTCCTACCATTTATACTGTTGATGGTTCTATTGTTACGACAAGTCGTATCAGTTCTGTTAAAACTTCTAATGACAAACTATTTCATATGTCTTGCTTGTGCCTAAACTGTCCATGAATCTTCTATCTGTCGGGCAATTGTGTGATCAAGGATTTAATATTAACTTTTCTTCATTTGGTACACCATTCAGGATCGCACAACGGGGAAGCAAGTTGGGACATGCCGTAGAGTTGGACTTTTTTGTCATAGACAAACTTAATATCCCACTCACAATCGGTACCTCAATTGTTGCTCCAACAACTTTTTTTATCTCCCTTTATGTTTTGGCATTCTAAATTAGGCCATATTTTTTTTCTCGACTTCGATATATGATGAATAAAGGATTGTTGGTCTCTGTCCATCTAGATAAAGAACCTTATTATGATGCTTGTAAACTAGCTAAACAACCTAAACTTTGTATAATTTTCTTTTAACAATAGCATTACTTCTTCTGCATCACCTTTTGATATTGTGCATTCTGATGTTTGGGGTAAAGTTCCCATTAAATCTATGGGAGGTGCACTATATTATGTACTCTTTGTTGATGACTATATCGCTATACATTGACGTATTTATTACATTCTCGTTCTGATTTTTTTAAAGTATATCTTGAGTTGTGCACAATGATCAAAACACAGTTTTCAAAAACCATTAAAATTTTTAGATCAGACTCTGGAGGAGAATATATAACCAAACCCTTCTTTGATTTTTTAAAAACTCAAGGAACCCTTCCTCAATTATCCTGTACTGAGACACCTGAACAAAATGGTATCGCAGAATGCAAATACCGTCATATTGTGGAAACTGCTAGAACTTTACTTCTCTCATCATCGGTTCCTCGTATCTTTTGGGGAGAATCCATTCATACTTATATCATAAATCGCATTCCTTCATTGGTCATTGGTGAAATTTCTCCCTTTGAACGACTTTATCATACCCCTCCTGATTACTCCGAACTCCATGTCTTTGACTCAACATGTTTTGTCCTTCTTTCCAGAAGAGAACGAGATAAACTCAGTAAGAAAACATCCATGTGTGTGTTCTTAGGTTATGGTATTCAACAAAAAGTTATCGGTGTTATGATCCCTCTTCTCGAAAACTTTATATCTCATGGCATGTTATCATTTGGGAGAAGATACCCTTTTATTCACTCCCAGAAAATCGGATAGAGGTCTCTGATTTATTTTAATTTTATGATCCTTTTATTGACTCAACATCCGATGATTCTGAGCATGTAATATCACCTCAATTAGAAACACCACCTTTTGATCCTTCTGCACAGGGTTCTGATACAACCTTTCCAGAAAATACTCCACCCCTTGTTGAATCCATTTCTCCAGAAACTCATCCAGTATCTCCTATTTCAATCCGACCTGTTCGTGATAAACACCAACCTGCTCATCTCCAGGATTATCATTGTTATATATCTGCTCTTTTATCCCTTCATGAACCATCAACCTACCGCGAAGCCTCTTCTGACCCTCTTTGGCAACAAGCCATGCAAGAAGAACTTATTGTTCTACAAGATACTCATACATGGGATCTTGTGGATCTCCTCCTGACAAATCTATTGTTCGGTGTAAATGGATTTACAAAATAAAAACAAAGCCTGATGGTTCTGTTGATCGATACAAGGCCCGTTTAATTGCAAAAGGTTTTATCCAAGAATACGGTATTGACTATGAAGAAACTTTTGCCCCAGTTGCTCGTATGACTACTATACGGACTTTGATTACAGTTGCTTCTATTCGTCAATGGAAGCTACATCAAATGGATGTCAAAAATGCCTTTCTTCATGGAGACCTACAAGAGGAAGTTTATATGAAACCACCTCTCGGTCTCCAACGCTCTCCTCATCAGGTTTGTAAACTTCGACGAGCTCTATACAGTCTCAAGCAAGCACCTCGAGCTTGGTTTGACGAGTTTTGCACTGCAATTATTACTTATGGTTTCACTCAGAGTACACATGATTCTGCTATGTTCTTTCGCTCGTCTAACAAAGGTATTTTTCTTCTTGCTATATACGTAGATGATATGGTCATTGCAGGAAATGATTTACAAGATATTAATGCTTTAAAGTTACAGTTAAGTACCTGTTTTGAGATGAAAGATCTAGGTACTCTTTGTTACCTTCTTGGGATAGAGGTTGATCATAACTCTGATGGTTATTTTCTTTTTTAAGTAAAGTATGCATCTGAAATTCTTCTTCGATCTGGTTTAACTGATAATAAGATTGCAGATACCCCTCTTGAATTGAATGTCAGATGGCACCCTACTCTCTGATCCTACGATGTACCGCCATGTTATAGGCAGTATTAATTATCTCACTATCACTAGACCTGATATTAGTCATGCAGTTCATATAGTAAGTTAATTCATGTCTTCACCTCGCTCTGTTCATTATGCAGCTGTTCTTCGAATCTTGCGCTACTTGAAGGGCACTTTGTATCAAGGAGTATACTTACCTTCTACTTCCACTCTTACTCTTCGTGCTTATTTTGATTATGACTGGGTGGGAGATGTCACATATCGTCGCTCCACCACTAGATTCTGCATATTTCTCTATGATGCTCTCATTTCTTGGAAAAATAAGTGTAGAATATTTTGGAGTAATTGTTATATTTTTTTATTGATAATCTCTTGGCTATTTATAGCCTTACAATCCTTCGTCTTACATTAATACCCCATTAATACCCCCTGTAGAATATTCTAATATTCCAACAAATATACCAAGAATATTCTAATATACCAACAAATATACCAAGAATATTCTAATATACCATCACTCCTCCTCAAGATGGGCGAAAGATATTCACTAAGCCCATCTTGTCACATCCTCTAATCATATCTGCAGAGCTAAGTCCCTTGTTCATACTGTCTGCTACCTGCTCCTTGGTTGGAACATGACCTAGCTCCAGTAGTCCATGGTCCAACTTCTCATTGATGAAGAACCTATCGATCTCGATGTGTTTGGTCGTGTCATGTTGCACTGGATTATTGGCGATACTGATGGCTGACTGGTTGTCACACCACAGCTTCATCTTGGCTCCTTGATCCAGGTTCAGCTCCACCAGCATACTCTTCAACCATAGCAGCTCTGTAACTTCCAAGGCCATTGCTCTGTATTCCGCTTCAGCTGTCGATCTGGTCACCACCGACTGCTTATTACTCCTTCAAGAGACCAAGTTACCTCCTACAAATATGCAATAGTCCGAGGTAGACCTCCTGTCACCAGTACAGCTAGCCCAGTCAGAGTCACAGTAGCCCTCGATGCTCAAGTGATCATTCTTCCTGAATATCAACCTATTTTTTGGGGCACCCTTCAAGTATCTCAGAATCTGGTACACTGCGTCCATATGACCCTTCCTTGGGTCATGTATGTAGCGGCTCACCACACTTATTGTAAAGTAGATATCAGGATGTGTATGGCTCAAATAGATCAACTTGCCCACCAGTCTGGTATCTGTCTCGGTCAACTGGGTCTCCAGCCTCAGCACACAGCTTGAACCCCTGGTTGATCGGCGTCGCTGCAGGTCTACATCCCAACATCCATGTCTCTGTGAGAAGGTCCAGCGCATACTTCCTCTGAGAAAGAACAATCCCCTCTGCTTCTCGAGCAATCTCAATCCCAAGGAAGTACCGAAGAAGGCCAAGGTCCTTCACCTCGAACTCCTTGCCAAGCTTCCCCTTGAGTCGGACAATCTCTTGCTCATCATCTCCTGTGATAATCATATCGTCCACATACACCGCAAGCATGGTGATGTGGCCTCCACTCCGATGGAAAAATGTAGTGTGATCAGCGTTGATATGCCGATATCCCATCCCTATTATCATCCTTCTGAATCTGTCAAACCATGCTCGAGGGGACTGCTTCAGTCCATAGAGGGATTTCTTCAACCTGCAGACCTCGTCCACTGTCTTATCGGTACAAAATCCTGGTGGTATCTCCATGTACACTTCTTCCACTAAATCTCGATGAAGAAACACATTCTTCACATCCAGTTGGTGTAGCTTCCATCCACCATTCGCTGCCAAATAAATCAGGGTCCTGACGATGCTCATCTTCGCCACTGGTGCAAAGGTCTCATAATAGTCAATGTCGTACGTCTGACTGTATTATTTTGCCACCAGTCGAGCCTTGTAGCGCTCTACTTTTCCATCTGGATTATGCTTTATAGTAAAGATCCACTTGCATCCGACTGTCCTTTTTCCCTCTTGCAGTTTTACCAGTCCCCAAGTGTGGTTCTTCTCAAGAGCGCCTAACTCCTCGTGCATCGTCGCTTTCCACTTTGGATCATTCTTGGCAACCTGTCAATTGTTAGGTACAGTAATACTATCCAAAGATGCAATGAATGCTCAATGAGAAGAGATGTTATTATATGAAACAAACTGAGTAACGTACCAACCATATCTATCAGGAGGATTTCTCGCGTTGCTGCGAGTGGTCCTCCGTACTGATAATAGTGTGGGAGGATTAGGAAGAATGATATCACCTGAAGGAGAATCTGGTGGTGGTGGTGTAGGTGTCTCGGGAGTTGAGACGGACGCAGGCAAGGGAGTTGGCACTGGCACTATAGGTACTGGTCCTGCAGTTTGTTTTTCTTTCCTGCTGTAGGTAAGTAACTCCCCTGAGCCGTGGGCCTAACACCTCACTTCGCCTCCCCCTGTTCCGCTTCACTCTCATTCTCCTCCTCAAACATTCCTCCATGCCATACTCCTAAATCGGTCACCACACTCTCACCAATCTCCCTCTCTCGCCTCATACTCTCAGTATCAGGTGAGTTGCTCATGGATGAGGTTCCCTCCTGACGGTAGTATGGCTCAAACTCCCTGAAGTAAACATCCATCCTCACAAACTTCTTCGTCTCTACTGGGCTCCAACACACGTACCACTTCTGAGTTGCCGAATAGTCCACGAATACACACTTGATTGCTTTGAGTCAAGTTTTCCAACAGACGGTCTGTTGTCATTCACAAAATATACGCAACCAAACACCTTTAGTGGGAGTATCCCACTATTATTTTCTTGCAATATCTCAAATGGAGACTTCCAACCCAGTATCTTCGAGGGCATCCTGTTGATCAATCGAGTTGCTGTCAACATTGCATGCCCCACAGATTCTGTGGGACATTCATGACGATCATCATGCTCCTTGCCACCTCTAGAAGGTGTCTGTTCTTCCTTTCTGTCACTCCATTCTGTGCTGGTGTGTATGCACATGTGGTCTGATGTTGTATCTCTTGGGCTGACAGGTATTCCTCAAGTGCTTTATTGGTATACTCTGTTCCATTGTCAGATCTTAGTACCTTTACCACTGCTCTGTACTGAGTCTGCACATTTATGAAAGTCCCAGAAACAGGCAAATACCTCACCCTTATTCTTTATCAAATACAGCTAGGTGACACGAGAGGAAAAATCAATAAAAGAGACAATACTTGTAACCATTCATAGTAGCTGTGGCGCACGGCCCCCAGACATCAGAATGTATAATATCAAAAACAGAAGAGCTCCTATAGCCCGCACAAACATATGAGCTCTTAGTAAGTTTGCCTAAATCATATTTATCACATACTAGTTTCTCCTTATTTGCCTTCTCATAAATAGATGGATACAACTTACTCAAAATACCAAAAGAGGAGTGCCCCAACCGCATATGATGGAGTATCAGTGTATCCTCGGCGCTCATCTTTGGTCCTCCCATTCCTGCCCTTTCTGCCACAGACATCAATACCGAATCCAGTCCTTCCCGATCCAGGTACCACAGTCCATCATGCCAAGTGTCAGTCCTAAGTCTTCGTCCCGTCTGCTTCTCCTGGAAGATCATCTTAGGAATATCAAAAGAGAATGCATTTTAGTTGGAGGATTATAGAACTAATGGACAAAAGACTGACTGAAAAAGAAGGAGCATGTAAAATATTGGATAATCTTACTGAACCAGTACAATCGACAGTACCCTTACCGACCACTGGCTGGAAAGTACCATCGGCTGTTTGAATGCTGTCTGCAGATGCTAGGTGAGTATAGGAAGAGAACTCACTAGTATTCTCTGTCACGTGACGACACGCACCCGAATCGATAATCCAGTCCGACGATCTAAGGGATGACATAGATGCAAGGGCGAGTGAGTCATCATCACCTTCCGATGGATGGGCATACATGTCAGTGTTGCCTCTGGCGAAGACTGAGATGTACGCCTCCTCAGTCCCACTCCTCCTGTCTCCATCTCTTGACGCTCTCTGCTTTCTCCTGAGTACTTCCAGCATGCCCATTAGTGCCTGATCCTCCTCAGTATAGGCACGTAGCTCCCTCCTCGCCTTCTGCTACCAGCAGGTTCGTCCGATAACCTCCTCGACCACCCCGTCGACCCCCATGACCACGTCCAGGTCCTCGTCCTCCAAACTGTCCACATCCGCCATTTGAATCTTCCTTCTTGGGTGGTTTGGTGCAAGTATACCTTAGATGGCCCACCTCCCCGCAGTTGTAACACTGCCGGGGGTCTCCCTTAGGTCATGTTCCGCTTGAATTGGCAACCGTTAGTGCTGTTTTCACTTCAGGAGGATCACATGTCCCTGCCTGTAGCTTGATACGAGTCTCCTCCTGGATCATAGCCGAGATAGCCTCCTCAAGTGTAGGAATCTTCTGTTGGGCTAGAAGTAGTGCTGTCCTCTGAGCAAACAGGCTAGCCCCTTAAGAAACTTCATCGTCCTCTCCTGCAGACATACATGTCTCTCATTACACTTTGGGTCCTCGCAGCTCGCCCGATCTGAGAGGTGATCATAATCCAACCACAGACGCTCCAACTCCGTAGCATACTCATGTACCGTCTTCTCTCCCTGTACGGTGTCGTCGATCTCCCTTTTGATCTGGAAAACCCCCAAGTTATTCCCTACACCATCGTAGGTTCTCCTAAACTTCTCCCACACGTCTTTCACCATCTCAAGGTCATCCACTGTGGCGGCGATCGACTGGACTAAAGAATTGAGGAGCCAAATTTATACCACCATATGAGTGGACTTCCACTCGTCGCGTCCTGTTGAGCACTCATCCGACTCTGTCTTCTCTCGTGACAAGAAACCCTCCAGGTTCTTTCCTGCGAAGGTTCTCCTCACTCCTTGTGACCAACTCAGGTAGGTGACCGGTCCATCAAGCTTCAGATCGATGGATGGAAGCTCCAACTTCGCCAATGTTCGTGTCGCGCTCTCACCAGCCGACAGTTTCATCAGCTTCATCAACGTTGCGACCTCCGCAGAGTCCAACTTCTTGATGATCTCCTCCATCGATCCTCCTCTTCTCCGATCATCTCACACCCGTCCCACGATTCACGTTCACCCTCTTCGTCCTCTCCTAGACCCGATCATGTCTCTCCCCCATCAAATCTAGGCCTTCGATGTCAACGTCTGGCGTCTCCGCGCCAGGAACCGCGACAGAAGCTCCGCGGGAGTCATGGCTTCACGGTGGTGGTGGTGGACGAGCGGCGACGGTGGTGGCGGGCGAGCGGTGGTGGCGGACGGTGTTGTGGCGGTGGTGGCAGATAGGGTTTGGGAGGTGGTGGCTAGGGTTTGGACTCTGATACTATGTAGAATATTTTGGAGTAATTGTTATATTTTTTATTGATAATCTCTTGGCTATATATAGCCTTACAACTCTTCATTTTACATTAATATACCCCATTAAAACCCCCTGTAGAATACTATAATATTCCAACAAATATACCAAGAATATTCTGATATACCAACAAATATACCAAGAATATTCTGATATACCAACAAATATACCAAGAATATTCTGATATACCAACAGTAAGAAGCAAACAACAGTTGCCCGCTCAAGTGTTGAAGTTGAATACAGAGCTCTTGCTCACACTGCGTCTGAGATTATATGGTTACGCTGGCTTCTTCATGACATGGACGTTGAACATTCATCGTCTACTCCTCTGTTTTGTAACAGTAAGAGTGCTATTCAAATAGCTCATAATGATGTCTTTCATGAGCGCACCAAACATATCGAAGTTGACTGCCATTTTGTCAGAAATCATTTACAAAAAGAACAATCCACTTACCCTACATTCCTTCAGAAGCTCAAATTGCAGATTTTTTTTACAAAGACACCCCTTGGCTCGGTTCAACTTTCTAGTATCTAAACTCTATGTTTTCTCAACCATCTTGAGTTTGAGGGGGGATGTTAAGGAAAGATTCAGCCATCAACAGAGCCAGCTATGCATAGCTGTACTCATTGTATAATTTCCTTTTTAGTACATTTCCTTATTTAGAATATTACCGTTGTACAATTGTTTTTGTTTGTTTTGTAAACTCTATAAATAGAGGTTTACCTCTGATGAATAAACATACATAGAAAATCATTCCAATTCTCCATTACTGACAATGGGTTCTGGTAGTAATTATAAGAAGAAAAAACAGCAAGAGCTAATGATAAAGAAACTCAGTCTGCAAGCATGTACCACATCTGAGTATAAAGAATCTTAAGAAACTGCTGTCTTATCAGTAGTAGTCAATGGTGTGGGGTTCTTAAAAGAAATGTACAAATACATTCAACTTAACCAGCACTAACTGTGGCCATGATTCAACAGCTAAAAGTCGAAATGAGGGGAGCAGAAGATACTGTCCCAACCTTTTTGCCTTATAGGTACTGGATCGAGAATAATAATAATGACAGTGACCTGTATAAGTTTTGAACTTTATGTAAACATCATAGTATCATACTAGATAAGCTTATGCTTGCCTGCCCAAATGTTTTACATTTCATCTTAAATTTCTTCAACAGAATTGATCCAAGACATTGATGAACAATTGGCTTCCAACTTAATGAAACATGAAAATCATTTCAATTTTGTGAAATAAAGCCTTCAGACATACCTGAGTAAACATAGGGGTTCGATATGGAAGTCTTTGTGGTAGATCGTCAACGGAACTAGTATCGGAACTGCTCTCATCATCGTCTGATGAACTCTTCCCCTTTGATGTCCCAGCATGGATTGCATGCTTTTCCCTCTGCCAAATAGAAATGCAATACAAAGACCAAATAACATACTCAATATATGCAAGTGTTAAAGAAAAATGTGACAAGGTTTCTGTTGTACTTTATTATGAAGTTGAAGGTCATGGAAGAAGACACAGAAACGCAGAACATATATCCCTACCAGAGGCCACCCCCCAATCCAACTTCTACACTGCTTAATGACATAAAATACAATGCTGGAATGATAAAAATACTGGTTGCCTCAACTCTGTCTCAACCCAACTTCCCATTCTACTGGAAGATGTCGTTCAAGCCTCTCTTTATTTACTGGAAATGTATTATCGAGCATGTAATCAACCTGTCGAAAATGCCTACACGATAAAGTTCTTTTTCTTTCTTTTGCTTCTCTTCCTTCTTTCTTTTCTTTCCTTGCTTTTTTGTCTAATTCTTTCTTAAACCTTTTTTTTCATCTTCCCCTTACAGCTGGGCATACAACTCTGTTGTAACTTGTAAGAGAGGTCCACTGAAAGACCATTGAAGACATGAATTCCTGAGGGACTGGAATTCCAGACCTCAAGGCTGGAAAATTCCATCCAGGTGGTATTAATTGGGAAGATATTGGTGCCATACAGGAATTCCGATCCTTGAAGCCGGGGATCACTAAGAGTCATTTGGTGGCCTCAAGGCAGAAAAATCCGGCCATGTGCTGTTCAATCGGAACAATACTGGTGCTGTACCAGAATTCCAGTCATAGTAGACTTGAATCACTAAGGACCCAAAACTTGTCAGGGATTACTTCAGCAATAGTACTAGCTGATGTTAAATTTTTGAAAAGAACCAGATGTAAACTTTTAAGAGAAATTTCATATCCAACTGTAGATAGGTGCATGATACGGTTCACTACATAAATTAGTCATAATGGTGTTGTGTATGCTTAAACAGTTGACATGAAGTCAGAAATGATGAGAAAAATATCTCAAGAAAAATCAGTGCTAAAGATAATAAGTAAACATAACCATATTGACATATTGTACAATAGACAAAGTTAGGTGTTCATAGTGGTCGAGCAATCTCTGAAATCTGAAGTGACCTACTAGCCTACTATCATGAGTTCACAAAAAGTTTGATGAAGGACATGTATTCAGACAGGAAGTAACATTGAAACAGGATCATGTATGGAAAAGAATGTGGACACAAGCACAGATATCGAGAGCAATAGAACATGTGGGTTTGGGTGGGGTCGGAAATGTGGTTTTCTAACTTTCAAAAAATATCCAATCAACCACCGAAGGGGTGGTCCAATGGTAGCACTAGTAAAGAAGGGGAGGAGTGGACGTGGCTTCGAATTTCAGCTCGGACAATAATTTAATTAGATGGAAAGGGTCTTGGAGCCAGAATCACAAAACAGAGGTCTTAATGACTCGCCTTATCTCCACACACAAAAAAACCCAATCAAAATGTATAATTTTTTGTTACACATTTTAGTGCAGTTACCTTTTTAATCAAGGGAAAGATATACGATCATTTTTTTAAATTGAAGCTAGGGAGAATAAATGTCCTTTAGAATTTTAAAATTTAAGCCTGATGATATAAAAACATCTAAACTAAGTCGCGAACACCATCATTATACCTGAAAAACTTTCCCTAGAACTTTCAGAGCTACAGCTCGAGCCTTGAGTTCCTCTTTCTTGACATTGTTTTCTTGCAATACCTATATAAAACAATGTGACCATTAGAAATCATGTTTTGCAGTGAAATAAGATAATGATATGGTTTACTGAATGGAGAAGAACGTCGACTAGAAATGGTCTGAGCGAAGTGCTATTCTGCGTTATGCAGCTATGCTATGTGCATATCCACTTCAAATAATTTATAAGTTTGTCCTAAATCTAAGGATATGAACATAATTTCAATTGTGACTAAATGAATTTTAGAAAGATATTGTCATAGCATAAATGTGGGACTAAGAAATGATAGCTGATTGAGCATCATAATCCAGTACAGAAAGGGTTTGTGGATGGTGAACAAGTGGATTATATCTATCCCTTTCTAGTCATAGGTATGTAATTTCTTTCAGAAGGATAAATATGATAAAGGTTTGTCATGAGAACAATCAAATTTCCTTTTTCTGGAAACTTATTCATTTGATTACTACTTGAAGAATAAGAAATTAAATCTGTTTTTGAAGTAAATTATGTTTTTCATGCGGAAGTTGCCTATAACATATAAACATCCAGCTCTTTGTTTTAAACATATACGTGATTACTAACATATTATATAAGCAATATATGTTTTGCAGTTGTTATATGTAGTTCAGGCACCAAATCTGTTTAACATATAAACACACGGCTATATTCGACATACCATTTGGCATACACGTAGAAGGGTTATTTCAATATCCACAACGTTTAGTTTCCATAAGGAGTTCATCATTAAGTCCTGGTTCATCTTCATATGCAGTTCAACATCCTTTTCAGTACCACAACCGTCTTTGTTAATTTGCCGGCAGATGTCTTCTTGCAATTGCAACAATTGCAAAGCTCCTGAGTTAATTTCCTCAACATTAGTCAAGAGTCAAAAACAAAAACAGTTTTGATAGGAAAATCAATGTAAACCTTTAGCTGCTGTAAACTGAGACTTCCAAAAATGCCCTTTATTTCGCACCCATTCGGTCAAAAAAGGGACACCTAAGTACATGACCTTCTTGCCCAGTTCTTTTGCGGCCTGTCTTGCATACACATACCCAATTGTTTGCAGAATATCGACTCCACAAGCTGCCAGACAAAGAAAAAGGAACTTGAAGAGATTTCGTCATTTTAGGCATCAATGCTCCAACAATTCTTTACCTATATAATAGTTTAAGTGATAATGCAGCATCATATATTAATGCATTCTATAGGTTTATACTTGAAAACAGTGAAAACTGACAACTCTTTAGCTTGTGAGTCCTGAACCTTCCTCCACAGATGATGTTTTCGTCTACTACATTTCATTGTTTGTTGGTTTATATGCTTTAGCACTGAACCTGATTTATGTAGAGGCTTGGGGTTCTCATGAAGAAATGATTACTGGAATATGGGATAGTGGGAAGTTTGAAACACATTTCCAAAAAAAAGGGCGACCAGTGCCATAACTCTTGCGAATGCAGGGCTTCAGAGGGTCAAGACGTATTCAAACTCGTTTGTTGAGATTTTGTTTCCAAGATTTGAACCTTCACCCTCTACTTGTTTAAATATAAACATGTGTACAAAAGTTAAAGTTGTAGCCAAATCTTTTACCTTTGAGTTTGTTCTGCAGATGTCCATAGTGACATCTGGTGGTAAACCGTGGTGTAACTGTTGTGATATTTTTGTATTATTCAAACATACACAAATAGGAAAACCCAATTTCTAATGGCATCTTTATTATGTAATGTAATTAAATATCACAGGATGCAGATTTATGCAAATACGTCTTAAAAGCCCAAGGGGCCTGCAGTTGACTGCTTTTCAACTTTGAAGAGTCCTAAACCATATAAATCTACCAAGTTATGGTCCAAATGAACCACCAGATTACCTTTCCATACATCTAAGTTATCATGGAAGGAGCACCCTTACAGGTCCAAATATTCAAATCCATCTCCAAGAATATACCTAATTTATTATCAAGGTACCAAAAAACTTAATATCCATGTTAAGCGTCTGTACCATCCTAACTTGAACACCATGGCAACAATATTAATCCTTAAGACAAGACATCATCTTATGAGAAACCAAATTTCCTTTTTCTTCCAACCTAATTCTCAGTATTAACACCAAATTGCATCTATTGAGACAGTCAGATCATATGTGAGCCTAGCTACAAGCATGATTCCAAAACTACTTACAAAGGAAATTCAAGGATACTAAGAATATAGATTAAGACAGTTATACACCTTGTTAAATATCTTTCAATCTGAACATGCTTAACTTCATAAACAAACAGCAGCAAATATGGACAAAAATCTAAGCAAATAAAGAGGCGACGCACACAACATAAATTTAAAAAGGTAAATAAATAAATAATTAGCATCACCACCTGTGTCTGCAAGCCGCTTTGCTTCGGATTCTGCACGATGAACAAATCCCACTTTGTCACCAGAAACATACTGAGTAAGGAAATCTTTCAGAAACAAAGCTAGTTTTTCCTCCCTTTCCCGTTGGATGGTCTTCATAAGAAGACAGTGCAAGAAAATTAGCAACCGGGGAGAGTAGTCTATAACTTAAAAAACAATAATAATAGTTGAGAAATAAAGGTAATTCAAGTACTTAACAATAATGTAAAATACAGTCTCAAAAAGGAAAACAATAATGTAAAAAATGGATTTATAATGTGATTCTGTTTAGAAACTACAAGTAGTAAGAAATTCAATTATGCAAACTTTGCAAGAAATTTTGTAGCTATGGCTTAATAAATAAGTAGCAGTTTAGAGATATATAGCTCATTTCTAACATTATGGGCTGTTTAAGTTCGATTTACTTCACATACGTATGTTCTTTTTGTTAGTACCGAGGCGGATCAAAGATGGTAGAACGCAGGCCATAGCAGAGCTATTAGCGAGACCCGAAGGTCCGCTCTCTACTGGAACCCAAGTTGTCGTCGATATCAGAGATTCACACAAGAGTTCATCATCTGAAATATCTCGATTCCAACGAAGCATGAACCAAGAACATGTTACAAACAAACTCTGAAGATAATGAAGAGTACAACAAGAAAACGTTCTTCTCTTTACGTTCGCAGACGCTACAATGAGAAAGAACGAAGCAAAGAGAAATGCTGAAGAAAAGCTCCTTACTGGGGTCGTCAAAACCACCGTTGCTCAAAGCAAGATTCGTCGTACAGACGATCTGCCCCCAGGAACCAGCAAGTTCATAAATGAACTTCTGGAACGCTCAATGTCACATTCGAAAAAATACACGAAAAACACCATGTGAGAGGGAGACACTTTGGGCCGCATATGATTTGGTGTTCTCAATTTTTTTATATGTTTTCTCTCTCCTCAAATGAAAGAGCAGGTCCTCTATATATAGAGAAAAATAGCACCTATACGGCCTGAGGAAACACCAGGCCGCATATGCTCTGACCGACCAAATCCCCCAAAACCGGGTGTCAATGCCGCAGATGCCGCATGCGCCGCCTCCGCCGCCGGTCACGCTGTACTGCCCGAGGCAGACAACGCCGCCAAACGTCGAAAACAGCCTCTCGCGCCACATGGGCCGTCGGTCACGCTGTACTGCACGAGGCAGACATCGCAGCTAAATGCCGAAAGCAGCTGCTCGCGCCACATTCGTCACATATTTCGGAAGGCACAGAAAATCATGCGCTGCGTGCGCCGCCTAAAGCAGACCATGTCCCCTCCACATGCGACTCGCTCATCCAAACCTGGCCGCATAGTCCCAGGCCGCATAGCTCCTGGCCACATAGCCCCTGGCCGCATAACGCCAGGCCGCATACCCCTGGTCGCATAACGCCTGAACGCATAGTGCCTTGGCCACATAGCGCTTCGGCCGCATGCGCCACGAAGCATGCGTCCGAGCTAGCAACCGTGCATGCAACTCGCACATAAAGGAGCGCACGAGCGCCATACGACGATGCTGACGTGCTAAGTGCTAAGTGCTAAGTGCAAAGTGCGCCAACAAAGCGCCACTTTGCGTCCTTGAGCCCTTGCCCGAGTCCGAGTCTGAGTCGCTAAGTCCCTTCAGGGCTTAGCTCCTAAGATAAACCTCCCAAAGGTGGTGACATAACAAAGATTGTCATAATGGAGTTCACACTTAATCTCTCTACGAAAGTCAACCCATATGGACCTCCACCCCATGTGCATATACCAATACTAAACATAGTTATATATTGAGATATACACATCGGTGGTTTTTCAATATGGGACTAAAACTCCCAATGCTAAGTGAAAACATCAACAATCTCCCACATATATCACAATATATGATCGAGCGTTCCTCACAATGACTGCCATCATGCATTAGGATAGATGTTGCAGACGACTTGAATCTTTTCCCATGGGTCAAACAACAGTACGATACAAGAATGGACTACGCCTTGAATTTTGCACCATAGCTGCTATTCTTTCCACTCACACAATGACCTTAGTTGTGCCATCCGGCCGCACGTTAAAGGCCGTGTGCTGACCTGATCTCAGTGTATATATCTTGGGCGTCTACAAGCTTTCCCTTAAGAGACGGCCTACATCTCTATCCATACACTTAGGTGAGTTCTTCCACTATAGAGAGTTTATTATCCGACATGAAGTCTTGCGCTTCTGTGCTGTGCAAGGCCGAATGACATGGCCGCCCAAGGCTGAGGATCCCTCTCTTGTGGTGTCATACCACTGTAGTATGAGGACACAGGCCTCTTAATAGTGCCATTACTGTACACAACATAGAGCCTTGCGCTCATGTGCGGTGCTACGCCGCTGTGACATGGCTCGAAGTCGAGGTTTATTCCCTCATGTGGTGTCACCCACTGTAGAATGAGGTCACCAGCCTCTTAGTAGTGTTGTACTGTATCTCAGCATGAAGTCTTGCTCTTCCGTGCGGTGCTAACATGGCTCGAAGTCGAGGTTCACTCCCTAATGTGGTGTCACCCACTGTAGCATGTCATATGCCTCTTTGTAGTGTTGTACTACCACTCTCTATCTTTTTTCAGCATTATGCTACCTGCCTATGTGCGGTGCTACCGCCGCTGTGACATGGCCCGAAGCCGAGGTTCACTCCCTCGTATGGTGTCACGCCACTGTAGCATAGGATACAAGTCCCTTGTAGTGCTGAAACTACTCGTGCTTCCTGCAACGCACGCCGGACATTCACTCTATCCGAGAACTCATTAAGGCGTCCTCCTACAGAAAATGTTCTGATCAAGAACAAATAGTAGACTACAATGGTTCCGGGTACATATCCAACAATGTCCTTAAGGACTACTCACTGTACCTGATATTCTTCTGGTCAATGGTCCTCCCTTGAACCAATAGCTAGATGCCTAGTATATTTTTCTTTGAACCAATAGCATAAAACTAAATGGTAGGATTGCAGAGACGCAATACCGGAGGTCCTCCAAGCTCATATCTGCTGTGTCCTTGACTATGTACGATATTACTGCCGCTGTGACATGGTCCGCAGCCGAGGCTTTACCCTGTCAAGGTACCTCATGGTGGTGTCACCCTACAGTAACTTGGAGAACTATACGTTTTTTCATAGTGCTTGACGCTGACTATATACGGTGCTACTACCGCTGTGACATGGCCCGAAGCCGAGGCTTTACCCTGTCGAGATACCTCATGGTGGTGTCATCCCACGATAGCATAGAGTACTAAGCTCCTTTATAGTGCTTACGATCAGCTGGTGCTTGAGGCCTAATATGAACGGATCCGCCAGATTTACCTGACTCCGATCTTTTAGCCACTGTAATGATCTACGCAAGCTGCGCTTATACAGTATTCTGTACTGGTCCTTGAGGCCTATCATGAACGGATCCGCCAGAATCACCTAGCTCCGAACATTAACCACTGTAATGATCTACGCTGGCTGCGCTCATTCAGTGTTCTGTGTTATATCTACACAGTTCTCTTCAGACCTTTGAAGAGATGAATAGATTCTATTACTGCAGCTTCCTGGATTTCACAGTATGTCAGTATCACCCGAATTTGTGTACTAACCAAGGAAGATCATCTGAGAGCTTCCAGAGCCATCCTGCTTAATATGTTGCAACTGATATTGCAAAGAACTCTGAGATTAAAGACCGCTTCTTCGACTTCCACGATATAGCAACATCACCCTTGGAGAAGTCACGTCCTCCTGTGGATCTTTCACTCTTTTTACTGAGTACCAACTGACATCACTGAAGCCTTCAATTATATCTGGATAACTGCTGTAGTGCAGGATATACCACTGAGTCCACTTGAGAATTCTGACGACTCTCTTCACAGCTTACAGTACTCAACAACACACATACTGCTCGTGAACTGACTCAGCATTCCTACAGCGAGAGCTATATCAGGCCTGGTGGTACTCGCAGCTTGAATCATGCACCTGATGATGCTCGAGTACACCAACTGTTTGATGCTTTTTCTTGGATTATGCTTCTTCATCTTCATGTTACACCTGAGGAGTATCGACCCTGATACCCAAAGCATGTGACCAATCTTCTTATACAGAGAGCTTATAACTGAGCAAGCCCACATGGCATTTGAATTATCTTATATCCTTAGGATGACATCTGTAATCTCATGTCCTGAGTCTGGACAAAATGATATCTTTGTTCTAGTGACACTTCTTATCCACAGTTGGGATTTAGCAAGTCGTCCACATAGATACAAAAGATGACTCATTTCTTATCAGCGAACTTTGTGTACACACACTTGTCTGTCTCGCTGATCCTGCGACAACTTTGACTAGATGACTTGTCAAACTTCTGCTGCCACATCCCGGGATTTGCTTCAGGTCGTATTTGAGATATTACCAACCCGCAGAGTATCTTCAAACCTGAATGACAATCATTCTGACCGTTGTCCGTGAATCTCTCATGTCTGTCTTCCTCCAAGACTTGTGTATTCCCTTCATCTTATAAATAATCAGCTTATGAATAGCAGCTACGACAATCATCATCATGATATATGACATCTTTAACGAGGTACCACAGAACTCAGTCCCCTGTATCTGAGAAAACTTCTAGACTATATGCCTAGTTTTGAATTCAACTGTTATGTCTGCTTCTATTTTCTTCTAATGAAGATATATAAGCATCTGATAGGTTTAGCTCCTTCAGGCAGATTGATCAACATTCAAGTATTGTTATGGGATCAATCTCTTCATGGACTGCCTCCTCCCAGCAGACCGAGTCCCTGGTCTTCATCACCTCATCATTGGTAAGTGGAACGACCTCCATATGATAGATGATAAGATCATCTTTGGTCTTTCGACCTTCTGACTCTTCTAGATGACTACTCTTCGAGTTATGGTTCAAATGTTGTCTCTTAAAAGATAACTCCTTCCTGGACTACGTCTTCTTCTACAGAAGTGCCAACAACTCTGGCTGATACGGTCCTCTGGAAAATTTCTACAATCGAACGATATTCATGTGGATCTGACTTTGAACCCGAGTTACATCGGAAGTGACGAACGGTACTAAGGACATGACCGTAAGTGCAACATTCTCCCACAGACAATCTGGAAGGCCCTTTGAACAACAATATAGAAGTCATCATTACTGTTAACTTATTGTCCTTCCTATCTGTGTAACGCCCCGCAACCGCACGGTGTGTTACGCTGAGTCGGATTGAATAAAACAATAGCTGGTTACATTTGATTTGTTGGATTTTGGAAAGAAGTATTGATTGAGTTGGTTTCATGTGCAGATGGCTAGCGGAGTTCGATGGGAATCAGGTGTTCGTTCAGAGCAGTACTGAGATAGCTGGATTGGAGCGATAATGTCGTCTTCCTTAGTCCGATCGGTCGGATGATTTGGAGAGCACGACCTGCTCGCACGGTCATACCAGTTGAGTAGATCGCGCTTTGCATCGGACCACGGGTTCAAGGGATCGGCCGTATCGGCAGGACATGATGCTTAACGGAATCAAATATTGTGAGTGGGCTCTATCCCTTCTCCTCTACTCCTTCATGCCTAATAATATGGAAAACACGTAAAAGGCTTGAACACTTGGACTGGAGCTTGGGAATCACTACACTGAGGCGTGCATAGAGTGTACGTCGTTTGCTTGGATAGGATTGTGGCTTGATTTGATTTGTGCGTATGGATAGTTGGAGCTAGAGTTGGATTACATTTGGGGCAGTTGGAGAAACAGTTGGAATGATACATCTTTGGTTGGAACATCGAGAATTCGGGCGAGCGAGCGTGCATCCGTGCACGAGTATCACTTGGACGCTTTGTCAAGCAAAGCGTACAGTTGTGGTTCAAAACCGAACAACTGCATCGGCGTGGGCATTGTGCCACTGTTGCGGTATTGTGCCACGGGATTGTTCTGAGCGTGGGGTGTTGCACCCAATTTGAAATACTGTGTTGAGAAGCGACATTGTGCCTATGGGATAACTTGAGATTTGGTGCCTTGGGCTATATGTTGGAAGAATGGTTATGGATATTTTGGTTGGATATTTGGTTGAATGAGTCTAGGATCGCTTGGTGGGACGAGAATGTTCGATCCTCTCGTCATACCTACTTGGTGTCTGCATGTCACGGACAACCTGTGTTGCACAGGGTTTCGTTTCCTCGAACGGGATAGGCTCCGGGGCACCGGGACCGTTCGGCCATGGAGGAGACAATGGGTAACGCGTCTTGGGCGCGGTGCCGGTAGTTCGATACCACCAGGCGGGCTAGCTACCCAGTGCTGGATCGGGTTGGACTGCCTATTGATTAGTCCGATCAATGTCCTTTATGGCTTGGCCAGTGACTTCATATAGATAAGTGTTGGCTTGCTTTTTCTTTGGTTGGTTTGTGCTTCGTGTAGGCGCGGCCACCTTGCCTCGGCAAGAGTGTGCATATTGAGATTGGATTGTAAGTTTTGGTTGAGGATGGATATTGAGGCTTGGTTGATGGTTCGATAGTTTCTCGTGTTGCTTGGGCTTGAGTAGGACGGTTTGCATGCTAGAATCCTTCGGGTTGGTTATTTATTGCTTGTCGATTGGATTGCGTTGAATGCTTGCATGCTTAAACTGCTTTACAGCTTTTCTTAACATGTCATCCCTATGCCATGAAATGAATCTAGGATTCAACTAGAAAGATCACCATTTAACTGTTTGCATTCACTATTTTACTTAGTGTCGGCTTAGACGAGTGGGTTACCCCGCTCACCAGTACGGCTGTGTACTGACCCACGTTTGTGGGCATTATTTCAGGTACGCAGGTGTAGTGGCGCTACTTGGATATACGAGACATGATGTATGAACTGTAAGTACCTTTGTGGGCTAGAGAAAAGAGCAAGAGTATTTTATCGCATTTGAGGCAATTGCCTTTGAGGCATTTTATTTGGACCCTATCGAGAGCTTCGCTGTGTATACTCTGATGTGTTCTTGGTACACAATACTTGACTTTCGTTGCAACTTGGTCGTTTCGATGATAACTTTGGTGTTTGACAACATCGCCTTGTATGAGCGCAACTCCAGGCTCGTACGGCATCACGTCCCGATGAGAACGATTGTCCTGCGGGAGAGCTGCAACGTGGTGATTCACATTCAGCGGGGACTATTGAGCTTGCGGGAGATTGGGGCGTGACAATCTGCACCTACAATAGACTGGGAGAGTACGAAGATGTCGTTCCATAGTCAATTTCATGTTCTAAGCTGAACGATGCGAATCCAAAGAACGATGCATGTTCCATAGTCAATTCCACGTTCTAAGCTGAACGATGTGAATCCAAAGAACGATGCATGTTCCATAGTCAATTTCACGTTCTAAGCTGAACGATGTGAATCCAAAGAACGATGCATGTTCCATAGTCAATTCAATGTTCTAAGCTGAACGATGCGAATCCAAAGAACGATGTATGTTCCATAGTCAATTCCACGTTCTAAGCTGAACGATGCGAATCCAAAGAACGATGCACGTTTCATAGTCAATTATATGTTCTAAGTTGAGCAATGCGAATCCAAAGAACAATGCTCTTCATATTGAAAACTTCTGAGTCTATTGAGTTGTGGACCGATATGACGCTCAGCTCCAAACTTGAAGTCCCTGAGGTTCTCGAATGCTTCATCCTTCGATTATGAGAAGATACGCGAACGCGTTTTCCGAGAAATCGTCGAAGAAAAAAGTGATAAACTTCATCCCGACCCTTTATGGAGAATAGAAGTCACAGATATCTGAGCGCACCAGCTCTATAGGATCTGTACTTGTAGTCATCCGGTTTCCTGGCTACCTATGTCTGAACATAGCCATCACGTGTCTCCACCTCCTTACACCCACATCATCGAGATATCCCTGAAATAGACATTTTTGTTGAAAAAGACATGTCTTAGTCAGATGCGTCATAACTCAATAAGAGCAATCTCTTCCTCAAGCCGAAAGTCCAGAATTATAATCCTGATTCCTAGATCTTCTACTTGACACTTGTTTGCCATAGAGACCTTCTTCTTAGATAATGTTCTTCCTTGGTGAGCAACTCTTTTACAAAGCATGCGTGGCCGAATACATCCGTGTCTACCCACCAGTCAGTAACCACGCTTGATAACTCAACCTGCACAATCATAACAACCAAGTTAAGTAATCAAAAGAACCAAGTTTAGCTATACTTTGCTATATTGGTTTGAATTGGTTCTTCTTTCAAGCTCCAATTCTAGCCATGACCCAAGTCTTGTCTAGTGCGGTGACTTTTATGCACGTAGGCCACCATGTGCCAATCTTGTCATGAGCAGAGACGTCCATGCGCATAAGCCACTATGCGGCCATCTCTGCCATGCGGTAGGACTTTCAATGCGCCAAGAGTCTGCCATCTGCCAAGAGTCTGCCATGCGGCATGAGTCTTCTATGCGGTAAGAGTCTTCCATGCGGAAAGAGACTCCCATGCGGCCAAGTCTTGCCAACTGCCAAGAACTGTCTTGCGCTAAGTCCCGTCATGCGCAAACTCTGCAATCCTTGGTCATCTTGTAATCTTTCTTCCAACTGGAATGCGCGTCCTTCAATCGCTAACTCCTACATCCTGAGAAATGGTAGGTTCTGACAACTCACGTTCAATATTTGACAAAGGACTCATTCTCTCATCCAAATGTTCAAAGTGTATCCCGTCAATCTTCTCATGTTTGTAAAAACTTGTTGCCGAGAATATTTGATCGAATGTTCTACATCTTGCTTCGAGATTGTTAGTACCAAGGCGGATCAAAGATGGTAGAACGTGGGCCATAGCAGAGCTATTAGCGAGACCCGAAGGTCTGCTCTCTATTGGAACCCAAGTTGTCATCGTGATCAGAAATTCACACAAGAGTTCCTCGTCTCATATATCTCGATTCCAACAAAGCATGAACCAAGAACATGTTACAAACAAACTCCGAAGATAATGAAGATTACAACAAGCAACAAGAAAATGTTCTCTTTACGTTCGCAGACACTACAATGAGAAAGAACGAAGCAAAGAGAAATATTGAAGAAAAACCCCTTGCTGGGGTGGTCAAAACTACTGTTGCTCAAAGTAAGATTCGTCGTACAGACGATCTGCCCACAGGAACCAGTAAGTTCACAAATGAACTTCTGGAACTCTCAATGTCACCTTCAAAAAAAAACACGAAAAATACCATGTGAGAGGGAGACACTCTGGGCCGCATATGATCTGGTATTCACGGTTTTTCCATCTGTTTTCTCTCTCCTCAAATGAAAGAGGAGGTTATCTATATATAGAGGAAAACAGCACCTATGCGGCCTGAGGAAACACCAGGCTGCATATGCGCTGACCGACCAGATTCTCCAAAATCGGGTGTCAATGCCGCATGCGCCGCCCACGCCGCATGCGTCGCCGGTCATGCTGTACTGCACGAGGCAGAAAGCAGCCGCTCGCACCGCATACGCCGCCTCCGCCGCCGGCCACGTTGTACTGCACGAGGCAGACAGCGTCGCCAAATGCCGAAAGCAGCCGCTCGCGCCACATACGCCGCCTCCGACCCCGGTCACGCTATACTGCACGAGGCAGACAGCACCGCCAAACACCAAAAGCAGCCGCTCGTGCCGTATATTCCGGAAGGTACAGAAAATCATGCGCCGCCTAAAGCAGACCCTGTCCCCTCCACATGCGACTCGTTCATCCAAACCTGGCCGCATAGCGCTTGGCCACAAAGACCCTGGCCGCATGCGCCCGAGCTAGCAACCGTGCATGCAACTCGCTCATAAAGGAGCGCACGAGCGCCATGCGACGATGCTGACATGCTAAGTGCGCCAACAAAGCGCCACTTTGCGCCCTTGAGCCCGTGCCCGTGTCCGAGTCGCTAAGCCCCTTTAGGACTTAGCTCCTAAGGGAAACTTCCCAAAGGTGGTGACAGAACAAAGATTGTCATAATGGAGTTCACACTTAATTCCTCTAGGAAAGTCAACCCACATGGACCTCCACCCCATGTGCATATACCAATACTAAGTATAGCTATATATTGAGATATATATATTGGTGGTTTTCCAATGTGGGACTAAAACTCCCAAAGCTAAGTGGAAAACACCAACACTTTTATTGTATTGGACACCTATTATTTAAAATCAAGAAAAGATTCAGAATGAAGTGGAGATTTATTATCAATTACGCCATTCTTCTGAAATAGTATGAAGAATTGAGAATATATGCTCTATATAGGAAATATATAAGCAAACTATATATGTAACATAACTTGTCTAATTGAGCAGCATATTCTACCTGATAAACTAAACATAAATTACTACAATGTTGTTCCAAAACTGCATGCAAAATAAGATTTCTTCATTCAAGAGTTGGCATTTGTTTTAAATTATGCTAATTAGATTGCATCTCTAGCAAAGCATAAAAAGTAAGTTAATCTTGCACTTACCTTCAACCTGTCTTGAAGTTTATCAGGATTGTCGATGTCACTATTTAACTCAGAGGAAGCCAATGATGCCACAACAAGATTTCCTATATAGTCCTCAAAAAGTTCGCTTCCAAAAAGAAGGGTAAACACGGAAGTGGCATCCAAAATGTTGTCCCTGAAGAATGTGGAGTGGAAACTGAATTCATATTAACGAATAAAAATTATAAGCAGGATAATGCGAAATGTATGGAATCCGTATCAACCTACAAACGGAGAAAGCTTCTTCAAAGAAGATCTACGATACCCCACTATTTTGTTTGTTCATGGATTCTACATATAGTCATCTATTTTATAAAATAGTATATGAGCTTCAATAACAGTTCTAGGAAATCCTTAGTTAAAGAACAATTATACTGTTTTCCAGCATTACTTCATGAACAGTTATACTGGCTTCAACAAAAATTGTATTAAAAGTAATACTACCATCTCAATTGAGGATAAGATGAGTCTAAACAAACCGATGCACCAGTTAGGAAGAGTGATAGGGTATTAGGAAGAGTGATAGGGTATTAGCCAGAGGAGCTGATAGAATAGGGGTAGGCGTAAAAGAACTTAGACTGAGGAGGATATGCTTTCTGTTATGTTGCAGCGGACTAAAAGAGATGAATGGAAGAAAATGATTAAAATAGCCCGCCCCAAAAGTTTTGGAAAAAGACATCATTTCTATGAGTTTCCACGTAAGTAAGGAGCATCATAATTACCTAGCAATGCTATTTTTACCATTGACATCATAGGCCTTCCTTTTCACTGGATCACTCAACACTTGATAAGCCTCCCCTAGAACCTGCAAGACTAAATAGTTTTAATCAAATAAAAAACTTGGATGCCTTAGCGTAGACTTCTAAATCATATTAAGTAGCTAGCAGTGATAAATTATGAAGCAACCTGAACTAGACTTGCCTGAAATCTCTCGGCAGCTTGGGGATCATTTGGATTTTTATCAGGATGAACAAGCCTTGCCTGTCACAAACAATGAGACGTTAATTCTGATAAAATAGCTAATCAAGTTGTCTTTCAGTATGGCTTAAGTAGAAGGATCAGAGTCCAAATACACTATTTTCTTACTCTGACAGACACAAGTCTAGAATGTTGGAATTGTGGTAGGCCAACTAGCTAGGAGAACTAAATTGGAGAGTGAGAAATATAGAGAGAAGAATTTGGTGGAAGAGAAGAGTGGGAAGAAATGAACTTTATAATAGAGCACTAAACTTCTAATTCTTGTTGTTTTACAAAATGAGGGGAGAGCACCCCTATTTATAGGACTCTTGGAAGAGTCTACACACTCATTAAAATATAGCTTTGGATCTTTCTACACTCTTTTACAATTATAATATTAAGACATCTCTAGAACATAGATATTTTAAATGACCAAGAACATTCTATACATAGAACGTCCTAGAATATTGACTAAACTAAAAATGACCATATGAACAAGGCCCAATATTAGTGGACCATTAGATTTGTTGGGCTCAAAACAAAATCAAGTTTATTTTCAACATTCCCCCTTAAACTTGATTTTGCGACCCCAAGTGAACTTCTTGCCTTGAATAGTATTTTTCCCTCTATTTGCTTGGTGAAGGCATCAATAGCTTAATTTTGCATTTTGACATACTTCTTTTGCACTTCCTTTCTTCCTATGCGCATCTTTGGGTAGATGAGCTTGCTTTTCATCAGAGTCGATTCTCAATCTTTGATTGTAGCATTTTGCAAGTAGTCTATGTTTGTACCTCTTGACTTTATCTTGAGCATTGTACTTTGGCTTGTAGACTTCATCTTGAGCATCGTTCTTTGGCTTGTAGATACTTTTTATTCCAATTTTATTTTACCACTTTGGAAGTATTTCTAGCTCCAAAGTATCGTCCTTCCCGATATCGTTGATTTCTTTATGCATGGCATATATTCCCTTCTTATATTGCTTTGCTTCTTCAAAATCTATTTGTTCACAATCGGCAAGCAGACAAAAAGTTGTTAGATCATTTTGATTATTGATTACCTCAATCTCCTCTTACAAGCTCTTCATGTGTGCAGCTCTTCTCTCATCCAAAAATGATGGTAGAGAGTCTTCTCGAGATGGTATTGATATCACGAGCGGAGTAATAAATTCTTGCACTTCTTCACGTTTTTGTTCTTTATCCTCTTCTTTTATGAGAGGAGTTAAGTCATAACTTGCTTCTTGAACATCCAATTGTTGCGAGCTTTCTTCATTGGACACAGTCTCCACTAGCATCAATTTTTTGAATAATTTCTTCTTCACTCTCCTTTTCTTTAACTGATGTTTCTAGATTATGTTCAAAAGTGAGATAATCACCAATGAACTCATCAAGATCCATAAAGATGTTTATACTTCCACACATATGGTTGTTTTCCTTCATGTGAAGGTACCATGTGTTTATATCTTCTTCTTCTTCTTCTTCTTCTTCTTCTTTGTGTGCAAATAATAGAGTTGGGTTCTCTTGCATATCTTCTTCAACATATTGAGCTTTCTCCTCAACATGTCTACTTGTGTTTCTACATTCCGATGCATAATGTCCAAGCTTATGACAATTATAGCATTTAATTTGAGATTTGTCATACATTTGGCTTCTATCTCTTCTTGTGAAGCTTCCTCTTCCACGTCCTCTTGTAGGATAGTTTTGCCATCTTTCTCCATTGGTGAATGTCTTGTAATGAGTTTTCTCCATTACTCGAGTATTGGTTATGCTTTCACCATTTCTTTTCAATTAATTAACAATGGCTAAAACTCTAGAAAAGTAGTCCGGAATAGTTTCGGACTCTTTCATATGTAAAGCTTCAAATTCACCTTTTAAAGTTTAGAGGCATATCTTCATCATCTTCTCCTTTCCTTTGCAAGAAATCTGAAGTTTCTCCCATACTTCTTTGGAGGTTGTTGCACTTGAAATCATCTTGAACGCATTATCATCTACGGCTTGGTAGATGAGAAAGAGAGCTTTCTTGTCCCTCTTTCTTGAAGCTTTCAATATCATCTACGGCTTGGTAGATGAGAAAGAGAGCTTTCTTGTCCCTCTTTCTTGAAGCTTTCAATATCTTCCTTTGAGCTTGAGATAATGAAGTCTAATCTTCTGGCTCATCATAGCCTTTTTCGACGACCTTCCAAGCATCTCGTGCTCCTAGCAAAGCCTTCATCTTGATGCTCCAATTAGCATAGTTGCTCTTGTTGAGGACGAAAACTTGGAAGGGAGTAATCTCGCTTGCCATCTTCGACCTCGAACCGCCTAACTTTGATACCATTTTGTTGGAATTGTGGTAGGTCAACTAGCTAGGAGAACTAAATTGGAGAGTGATAAATATAGAGAGAATAATTTGATGGAAGAAAATAGTGGGAAGAAAGGAACTTTATAAGAGCACTAAACTTCTAATTATTGTTGTTTTACAAAATGAGGGGAGAGCACCCCTATTTATAGGACTCTTGGAAGAGTCTACACACTCATTAAAAATATAACTTTCGATCTTTCTACACTCTTTTACAATTATAATATTAAGACATCTCTAGAACATAGATATTTTAAATGACCAAGAACATTCTAGGCATAGAACATCCTAGAATATGGACTAAACTAAAAAGTGCCATATGAATAAGGCCCAAATAGTAGTGGACCATTAGATTTGTTGGGCTAAAAAAAAATCAAGTTTATTTTCAACATAGAATGCCTTCTAATTTTCTGAATGCAAAGAAGGTAAGAGTTTATATATTCCACTGCTGTACAGCATCAGGAAGCAACATCGGATACCATGATCAAATTCCGACAGATACTTGTGTCAGTTTGGATATTATTTTAGTCTAGAGACACATACTATCATGTCTAGTAAATTTTCTGAAAGCAACAATAAGTTCATATAAATTACATTGTTCTGCCAAATAGAACACATAACAAGATCCAATTTTCACAGATTACCATATCAATTTACTTTTATTTTTTCTGAAAGCAAAAAAACAGACTTGATAAATTACTGTTCTACCACATAAGAAACAGAAAAATATATCAAAGATCAAACTTTGGAAGATAGATTCCAAACACAAAATTTAGCAAGCCTTGCTAACATTACTGAAAGTAAAAAATGCTCTCTGTTTATATACACTCCACTGTTCCATTACTATGAAAGGAACAAGAAATACAAACCAAGATTAAATTTTGATAGATACCCATCTCTCAGTTCACTTGTTCCTTATTCTCAAAATACACAAATTTACTCTGCCTTGAAAAATCATAATTAGGGTCTGTACTTTCTCACTACTTAAACACACTAGGAACACAAATACACACCAAGATCAAATTTTGACAAATACCCATCTCAAATGGCTATTCCCTTGGCCTAAAAACACCTCAAATACATGTCAAGATCAGATTTTGACAAGCACCTATATCAATTCACTACCCCCTTAGTCTAAAAGCCCATAGATTTACTAATAAAAACTTCACCTTGAGATAATAAGCTTTGCGAATCTCCTCCTCGGATGCCGAGTCCCCGACTGCAAGAACATCATAGTACTCCATTTCCTTCGCCATTCCTCTCTTCTCCTCTGCTGGAGATCTCTCCCTCTCTGTCACTCCTCTATAGGGGAAAGGAAGCAATGGAGACCCACATGTATGGCTTTCCAGTGATAAAGGGGTGACTAAAGAAATCATCATTGGGATGATGAAAGTGGGGGGAGAGGGAAAGAGAGCTCTTTTTTCTTGCAAATTACTCTTTGTTTAATGGTTGGCGCCGATCTAAAGATTTTGAAAAAGGGAGGGGATTAGTTCTGTTAGTTGCAGTGGTTATGATTGTGGTTAGTGGTGGGGAAACCCTTCCTTTCTGTTTCTTAAATGGTGGTTGTGCTCTTCCACATTCACTACACTTGGTAATCATGGGACAGTATGTAGCATATGCATCATGTTTAGTGGCAGCAGGAATACGAACACGATACATATAATATAATATATGTATACTGATATGGAATACAAACATTTGAGTCAATTTTTGTTCACCCATCAATACCATGGTATTTGTTCACCCTTCAATCGAAAGGAGACATGTAACAATTTTTGAGTGAAAATTATTTTTGGAGTGCACAAAACCACCCCCAAAATGGTTTTGGTTGCCACATGGCTCCTTCCGATTGGGGGGGGGAGGGGGGGGGGTGGTTAACAAACACTATAGTATTTGTGGGTGAACAAAAATGGACTCCAAACTTTTTTCCAATCGATACACGGTGCAAAGGTAAGGACAAGGACGTTGTCTGGCACAACCATAAAACATGTTGCTTGCATCATGGATGATACTAATTTGAGTCCTCCCGCTAAGATTATAACTAAGATCTAGTCCCGATTACAAAATAGGTCATCAGGGGTCCAGAATATCTATGTCAGCTTGTATATTTCTTTGTACAACAAATTTTTTGAGATAAAGATTCTCAAAAACTCGTCGGTTACGTTCCCTCCAGACATATCATCATACCATTGCCTCGAAGCTAACGCGAATACGGCGGTACCCACAAGTGCCACCGACTTTCTTGGCTTTAACTTCATTCATGACAGAGGAAAGGGTTCTACTATGTGCAGAAACAAGCCCAAACCTAACTCTCTGAGCGTTCCATATATCCCAAACAAAATTATAGGCGAAGAATAGATGGTCCATAAACTCATCTGCCTTATCGCATAAGCTGCACTTAGTGACCTTACAGGGGATTCCGAACATAACCAACATGTCCCTCGTAAATAGTTTGATCCTGACCATTTTGTAAAGGCACGTGGACATTTTAACCTCCATCCCTTTCGTCTACACCACCTCCGTCGTGTCATCATCCTCATGATGGGTCCTGGACTGATTCAGCGTCGTACGTAACTTGAAAGTGTCTCTCCTCCATATCTTCAAATGACGTCTAGTCTAGTGGTTAAGATCGATGCATGTTACCCAGGAGGTTGTGGGTTCGAGTCTCCTGGACGCCATTTAAGTGGTGAGTTGGTGATGGGTGCAGCGTAGGTGCGATTCAAGTACAGTGCATGTGCGGATCTGCGGGCCGAGATGTGTGGGACTTTCGGACCAGGAGTATGTAACACAATTACCTCTCTCAATATATATATATATATATATATATATATATATATATATATATATATATAAAAGGTGTTTACATCTTGTCTATTCTTAGACTCATACGTAAGCAGGAGTTAAGCAGAGTCTCGTGGCACTGAAATCACACATGATGCAACAATTACATCTTCGTCGATCCTGGATTTTGTTGAATGAATGCTTTCTTGACTTGTTGCTGGGTTTGGAAATGGCTTTTCAAACTGTTCGGTTTGGAGGAATGCTTGGACCGAACAGAAAGGTTCTAAATGTTCGGACGAGATGGTAAGGACTTCATTTTTTGCTTCTAAACACATGCACCACATGCACAAAGGCACAATGAAGTTCCAAGTAGAGTACATAGAAATTTTGTTGTAGGGAGATGAAAGTTGCTAACTGGCTGAAGGAAGAGAAAATTGACATATTTTTCTATAGAGAGATAATATGCCAAATGGACTGGCATATTCTTTGATTAATTTTTTTTTTAAGAATATATACCGTCTTACGTAATCAATACAAAATGAAACGGATACAACAGACCCTCCTCTGGAGTATCCTTTATATTTTCTTTTTAGGTTTTGCATATAAGTAACTTATGTTTTGTTTGATAAAATTCAACTCATTTTCTCGTTTAAAAATATGTAAACAATAAAAATAAAAATAAAAATAAAAATAAAAATAAAAATAAAATAGTTAATGCTATCGGCCTTCGAAAAAGTCGTGCATGAAGCACTGCTCTAAGAGTTAATCCGAGGTCTATGTACAGACGTTTCTCGAAAGCTCCTAGTTGTAAAATCCCATGACTACCGGCTTCTCTTATTCGTTCACAACTCGGAGAGAGAGACCGAACTTAGCTCTGTCCAGAGCAAGGATTTAGAGGAGAAAATATTGTTGGAGAAAAGAACAAGAGAAAGAGGTTTCACGTGGAGGAAAATATTCTGTAAAAAATGAATGAGGAGGAGACCGCAATATAAAGACAGTCCCTAGACACAACCAATGGACATGATATTAAATGACTCATAAACAAGTCATTAAAGAGCAATAACAAAAGAAAAAAACATGGAGAAATTGCTATCATATGAGTTGTTACAGAAGCTGTCACATGTGCAAAATAAACCTGGACATAGGAAGCAATAAATGTCCAACGTTCAAATCTCCAATGAGTTTAAAACCGGTTCAAAACAAGGAGGAGCAAAAAGATATTTAAGGTCTCAACCCGAACTCGAAGAGGAAATTGAATCGGCATTCGGCACCCGCAGGTGTGGGCACGTACCCGCACCCGTTACGCACGTCGAACCAAACCGAACCGAGCCAAGCCTGGCCGGACGGTGGCGGCGGCGCGCGCGTGTGGCCCATAGAGCTCCCCACACAAGACCACAAGGAAGCAAAGAGTAGGAACTATTATATACATACAAAGGTGGAGGGGTCCAATCGACGTGGGACTAAAGCAAAGGAGAAAGTTGAGATTTTGCTCACATGTGTGTGAACACATATACACACACAGCCAACAATCCCCCCCCCCCCCCCCCCAAAAAAAAAGGTCAGGTTCTGAAATAGACGTGACAAAGAAATTAAGAGTGAAGAATTTATGGACAGGTACATACTATACATAGATGAGATGGACTACAGCCTTGAATCTCACTTAGTGACTATTGTCTTTGTCTGAAGAAGTGCTTGATGGACTATGCCTTGAATCAGACTTCTTGTACCAGATTTAGAAAAATAGCACACTCAATATGCTAGAGGTTCTTGGGTCTAACGGGTAACGCTTTTGGTTGGCCATGCGCACTTATTCCATATTCATGAGAGTTGTTTGGGATTGCCATGTCCCATAGTCGCGGCCTTCACGACCTCTCATATAGGTAAGTTCTTAGGGGTTGGTGATAGGTGTCAACCCCGCATATCAGCTTGGACCTATTAAGAGTATTAAAACTCATCCTAAACATATCACTCAGGAACACTGTTACCATAGGGATGGGGAATCATTGTACACATGTACAACCACTTGGGCATTATTTTTAATGAGATTTTAATATCGGGTCTGTGTTCCATAAAAGTCACCTGAGTCCAGCTTGTTTCTACCCATTGAACCGGCTTCTTGGGATCTCCAGTCAGACTCGGTTGGGTTGCCACTGCTGGTGACTTATTTATGGGCTTAACCTTATCCCCCTCGACGATTCTAGGATCAAAGTCCTAGACAGACCCTTCGTCAAGTGGTCTGCAAGGTTTTTTTCTGACTTTATATAGTCAAGAACCGCATATTTGCCTGGTAGGCCTTTTATTGACTTGAAGCGCAGCTGCATGTGCCTGTTCATCTTAGCATTCACAAAATCATGCTTTAGTAATTCTATAACAGATTTGTTATCATAGTTTATAGAAATTGCTAGAACAGGACTAAGAGAAACAGGTATATGTATAATAAGATTTCTTAGCCATTCGGCTTATGTACAAGTAGTGTCTAATGCTATCATTTCATCCATTGTACTCCTAGCTATGATAGTTTATTTATATGAGCTCCAGGAGATTGCAGCTCCTCCTAGAGTAAAAATATATCCAGTAGTGGATTTCACATCATGTGAGTCAGTTACCCAGTTTGCATCTGAGTAACCTTCTATGATATCAGGGTGTCTAGTAAAGCGCAGCTTATAATCTAGAGTACCCTTAATATATCTAAATACTCTATCTAATGCAGTCCAATTTGACTGATTTGGGTTACTGGTATATCTACTTAGTCTTCCAATAGCAAATGCAATATCAGGTCTGGTCATGTTTGTTATATACATGAGAGAACCTATCATCTGTGAATATATATGTTGTTCCATAGGTGATCGTTCATTCTTTTTGAGAATAATACTACTGTCATAAGGAGTAGGGGAATGTTTCTTATCAAAAAACTCAAATTTTTTTTAGCATTTTCTCAATCGAGTGTGCTAAGGATAGAGTATAACCCATTTTGTATTTGGACACTTGCATTCCTAGAATCAAGTTTGATTCACCTAGGTCTTTCATATCAAACTGGTTAGATAAATAATTCTTAGTATATTTATCAATTTCAGTAATGATCATAGAATAAGGATGTCATCTACATACAAGCATAAAATGACACAACTCTTACCCGTATTTTTAGAGTATATACATTTGTCATACTCATTTGGCAAGAATCCATATTCAGAAATTACCTTGTCAAATTTTTTGTGTCATTGTTTGGGAGCTTGTTCTAGGCCATAAAGAGATTTTACTGTAAACCCCCTGAATTTTCAAAATTATTAAAACTTGGATTTTTCCAATTTTCTGGAATTTTCTGGGAATTTTTTGAAATTAAAATCAAGGTTCTTAATTATTAAATAATTTTAATTGTTAGTAAATAATATTAAAATATCATAAAAATAATATTTTTGGGTGTAAAATGGAAAATTGGACTTAGGATAATTTTTCTGGATTTTTCTGGGCTCAGACCTATTTTTAAATGCCTAAAAACTATTTTAATTAAATTAATTAATTAATTATCTATTTATTTATTTATTTATTATTTATTTTATTTTTTATTTTCTTTTCTCCTTGGGCCGGCCCGGCCCAATGGACCGGCCCGTTAGTCTCCGGCCCAGCCCGCCCTTATCGGGTCGGGTTCAACCGAACCCGACCCGCCGCCAGCCCGACCCGCTGACCCATTCTCCCTCACCCCTCCCCACGACCCAGGCGGCCGGAATTCTCGCCGCTCCGGCCTCTGCGCGCAGCGCCGGCCGTTCCGGCCCGCTCCCCGCATCCTCCGCGGCCACGCAGCACCGAGCACCCCCTCTCCTCCTCCTATTTAACCCCCTCTTCCTCGTCCTCCTCCTTCACCCTAACCCTAAACCTAACTCCGGCGACCGGCTCCGGCCTCCTTCCCCGCGCCGGAACCCCCATCCTCCTCCCTCAGCCGCCGCCGCCCTCCTCCAGCGCCTCGCCGCCCTCGCAGAACCCCGTCGGCTTCGTCGTCCTCCTCCACAGCCCCTCCTCTCTTCCCGGGCACGCGAGCAGCCGCCTCCGGCCGCCCTCCTCCCCGTGCGCCGCCGACCACCGACTCCGGCCAGCCCCGGCGAACCGCCCTCGGCCCCAGCAGCGTCGCTCCGCCCTCGGCCCCAGCAGCGTCGCTCCGCCCTCCTCCGGCCGAGCTCCCCTCGCCGGGATCCAGAAACCCTAACCCTAGGTTCCCTGTGTCCGACACGAGTCGGACACGTGTCGGACACGACTCGACCCTGATTTTTGGGTCCCCTTCAGGTGCGTGTAACTTTCGCCTCGTAGCTCCGTTTTCATTTCCGCAAATTGCGTTGTGAAGCCTGTATGACCCTCTCGGTGTCCGGACCAACTGTTCGGGGCATCGCGTCCTGTGGTGATCGCACACCGCGATCCAAAAATAGGAAAAACCAGACCCTATTTTACCCTGGAACTGAGTACGCCCCACCAAACGGGACGACTTGGTCGCGTGCGGTCTTCACAGATACGTGCGCATCGTCGATACAGACGTGTGAGACTTTGCGGAAGCTAATTCGGATGTGCGTGCACACCGGAATCAACGCGTATCCGCGGACATCGCCCCGTATCCGACTTTTCGGCAATTTGTCCTAACTTCTTTTACACTCGTCAGATCGAGACAAAACTTGCGCCATCGGACTCATAGCGATACGCTGGTCCTGTGGGTCAAGTTTGGTTCGATTCTGAGAACGTTGACGAAATTGCGTGTCGTGGGCCCCATAGGCCCCGCTCGACGGGCGATTTTGTGTTCGGCTCATCGGAATCCAAATATGAAAGTTCCGTTGGGTTCGTATCAGCGTTCCTGACCTGTTGACACTAAGTTTGGTGAATTTGGAGACCTTTGACCCGGACGTATTTTTCGGTGCAAAGCGGGCCCACCGGCGGACCCCGTTTTGACCCGAAACTGCCGTTTTTGTCCTTATCTCCAAATTGGACCCAAGGACAGGCGTTTCTAGCTATTTGACATCTTCTGAGCATGATGGTAATGTCTATTTCATCTTTTGGACTCATCTCTGGAATTTTTCCCCAAGAGCCAATATTAATCAGATCCAAACAACAGGCAAGTACCTGCACCTCAAGTTAATCTTTATATATTGTGATAATTAATTCTCTGCCTTATATGTACCCTTGATGATTACACATAGTGTTAGAAATGCTGGATTTCATGTCTTGAATATTGGAGTTCCTGTCTTATTTTTCATGTCGGGTGGGAGAATACCTAGAAGGCATGTAGTTTACCCTTCCCCTTGTCATGTTTAATAGCTGTTGGTACACGACTGTACCTCAGCCGGATCTCGATTTCTCCTGTTTAATAGCCGTTTATGATGGCCGGATTAGCCTTATAAACCCCTACATGCCAACTATGTATTCTAAAACAAACACAAGTTCACACAGATAGTTTCTGGTCATGTTCTATTTCTTGCTGACTGTGTAGTTTTATTTCCTGTTTCATTTATTTCTGTTTTCTCATATTCCTGCTTACAGCTTTAACTCTGAAATAATGATGTTCTGTTATGCAGTTTCTTAACATGATATTCAATATTTAATTGTCATAAATATTTAGTTTAACCTTGTTGTGCACTGTGTACTTTGCTCCTTTCCTGACTGGATCTGTTATTTTAGGCGATGATGAGGACCTTGCCCCTACTTATTATGGTCCCTATGAGGGGACAGATGATACTTATGAGGAGCCAGATCCCACCCAGGAGACCCCTGCTGCAGAGTAGCTATCTTTTATTTCTGTTTCTTATCTTATTAATCGGGTTTGTCCCCGATTTTATTCTGAATTTCTGTACTAAAACATTTGAATCTGTTGTCGTATTTATTTCAGTTGCAATCTTAAGTTTCTGTTCTCATTATTAGCTTGCCTATGTTAATTGTGAATGAGCTAGTTTAGTAAATCTGGAATTGACCTAGACAGCGTACTAGCGCCGACTCTGCGGCGTAGGCTGGACGTACCCACGCACTCGTGCCCGAATTTCCGAGTGTGGGTCGTGACACGTTTTTATGGTGGCCCATGCAGGTCCTATCCTTAAATAGGGTAATACCCTAGGACAGGGTTTGGAATAAAATTGAGGATTCTAGGAAAAGCTCATTCACAGTATATGGTCCTTATTTCAATTCTTGATATCATTGCTGCTCAATTTTCCTATCGCCTTTGATTTCCAAGTATTCTATTCTGATCTTCCCTATCCCTTAATCTTTCAGAATGGTCCAGACAAGGAACACAGTAGGAGGCACATCAGAACCAGCTGAGCAGAATGTGCCCGAGACTCTTGCACTCCCGCCGCCTCCATCTGTTCCGGCAGTTACTCTGGATGGGGCACAGCTACTTGGAGTATTCCAGGGATTGGTGGAATCCCAGAAAGAACAGACTGCACTTCTGCGGACCAGTCTCTCAGAAGCTCTTAAGTCCCAGGAGTCGTCACTCAAAAGGCCAGGGAGTGCCAAAGACTTCAAGAATCTAAGACCCCTGGAATTTTACGGAACTGAGGGCATTCTCTATGCCGATGAGTGGATAGAGAATATCGAGAGACTCCTGAACTGGATTGAGAAAATATCCATATTGTTTGGTATAATTGAACTGGATTGAGAAAAGAAGAATTAATTAGGTTTCAAAGACATCCCAACAAGATCATCTTAGTTACTTCTGTGCAAATCTTAATTTGATTCGTTTTATGTAAACTAATTACTTCCACATGTGTTGTATGTAAAAAATATATAATATTACTAAAAAAATAGATAAAATTTTAAATTATGTTAGTATATTTTAAATATAATTTAGGGCTAATTAGAGTTTAGATCCAAGATTTTATATCAGTTTAGAGTTTGAGTCCTGACTTGTCCAATTAGAAAATTTAGACCCTGAACTTTTATTATTTGGTTTATTTTTTCCTTTATATTCTCACTCCCATGCAAACAATAAAATATTTCTATATAAACTAGGGAGGGTAAGATAGTAAAAATGAAACAAAAAATAAAAATCTAGGGTCTAAACTTTCCAACTGGACATATCAGGACGTAAACTCTAAGTTGGTATAAAATCCAGGGTCTAAACTCTAATTAGCCCTATAATTTAATTATAATTTATTATAAATATATTTTTACGATTTTGAATATGTATTTAGTTAGATAATATCATTTAGTTAGTTTAAATATAATTTAAATATTGAATATATTTTAGAATTTAAAGGTAGTTAAGAAAAATATTAGATTTTAAAAAAAAAAAATTCCTGAGGAGAGAACGATGGTAGTAAAAAAAGATAAATTAAATTAATTGCTTGATGATATACATACGACTTAGACAACTCAATTTAGAACCGGTTCGAAGTCGCTGGAAGAATTTTTTTTTAATTAATTAATTGATAATATATATACGACTTAGATGGCTGAATTTGTAGTCGATTCTAAGCCGAATTATATTAGTGGAAGATATACAGAAAAAAAAACATTTAAACATAATAAAACTTGTTAGAAGTACTGAATTGTATTTAACTGTACTTCTCATTCATTTTTTCCATGGTGAAAAAAATAAAATACTGATGGACAAAATGAACTTTATTTTTCCCTTTGTATTTTTTTTTTCCACTTGAAAAAGGAAAGAAAGCGGACAAGGAAATATGAAAGTATAAGAAATGTAAGATTGCATCACTGGACAAGAAAGGAACATTTTTTTTTAAGAGTTCTGGTCCAAAAGAATTGATTTGCTACACAACCACTATCAAAATTCGACCAATTAGCGACGTTATTAGTAACGTCAAAAAATAACGTCGTTAATTTTCATAAATTTAGCGACTCCATAAAAAGATGTCGCAATACGTCGCAAACAACGACGTTTAACGACATTCAGCGACTACTTTCAGTATTGAGGAAATAAACGACGCTAGGAGTCGCTGAACGTCGCTATTTTTTTGTTAACAGCGACGTTTAGTGACGTTGTTTAATAAACGTCACTAATTTATTTTAAAATAGCGACGTTTGATGACTTATAACACGTTAATTTATTTAAAAAAATAGTGACGTTTAGCAACGTTTCATACGTCGCTAATTTTTATTTACAGCGACATTTAGCGACGTATCACACATCGCTAATTTATTTAGAAAATAGCGACGTTTAGCAACCTATGACACGTCGCTCACTACCAAAATGATTCAAATCAGCGACGAATTTAGCGGCTCTGTACAACCACGTCGTTAATACTATTGAAATTAGCGACGTTATTTAGAAACGTCGTAATACGTCGCTATCAGCGACTGTATGCGACAGTTAGCGACAATTTTTAGTATTATGAAAGATTACGTCGCCTACAAGTCGCTAAACGTCGTTATATTTTTAAAAACAACGACGTTTAGCGACTCTAACAATTATATGTCGCAGGATATTTAAAATGTAGCGACGTTTAGCGACGTCTCGAGCGGACGTCGTAAATTACTGAATATAGGGTTCTCTCATCTATTCGACTTTTCATTTATTTTTTCCCAACTTTCCCAAACTTTTCGTTTCCCGTACGCCCCCACCAGCGATCCACTCTCCCTCGGCGACCCTCCGCGGCTCCGGCGACCCACCCACCCCCTCGACCGCCTCCCTCGCCCCCCACCCCGACGCGGCCGTGTTCGCCCCCCAATCCCGACACAGGCGACCCTAGACGCGACTCCTCCCCCTCCGGCGCGGCTCCTCCCCTCCGGTGTGGTCCTCCTCCGTTGATCCCTCTCTCAGGCGCTCCTCCTCCCTTCCTCCTGACTCGATAAACCCTAACCCAGACCCGGACACAACTAAGACACACACACACACACACACACACACACACTGGACACAATCATGACACATGGACACATACATGTCATAACTCTAACCCTGACACATGGACCCGAACACATGGACAAACACACATGACACAACCCTACATGACACAATTCGTACTAACACAGACACACATGTAGACACGCATGGACACAGACACATACGGGCACATATGGACACACGTGGACACGGACATACATGGAGACACATCCGGACATACATGGAGACACACCCTAGTTAGTATGAAAGTTTGGTTGCATAATTAGAAAATTTGGTTGCACTAGTGTATCACACACATGGACACACATAATATAACACCCACAAATATGCTATATAGTTGTTTGATAGGATTTTATTATGAATTTTGTATCATATGTTGTTGAGTATCATATAATTGGCTTGTGAGTATAGAATTGTGTGTGTGTGTTCATGAGTATGCGTGTGTTCATGTGTATATGTGTGTATGTGTGCGTGTGTGTGCGTGTGTGCACGCGCGTGCGTGTCAAGTCACTACTAAATTTTGTCCAATTAGCGACGGAATGTTATATTCTATGAGAAGTGCAGTGCACACGGGATGTTGGATTAGCGACGGAATGCTGGATTATACCTTTATACTTCATAGCCATTGATTTGGGGGTTCCTTTGATATTATATATATATGATGTGGTCGGGATGTTGGATTATATAAGAAGTGCTGCAGGTAGTATGGGAGAGTGGCAATTTGGTTATGATACGACACAGGACATGATACAGACCCTAAACCAAAGCCGAGATACGACACAGACCCTAACCCTATCTGAGTTAATTAGACGCAGTCTTAGGTATCAAGTGAGGTGTTGTGCAGTGCACACTTGTGCATAATGCAGTGAGGGTGTGTGTGTGGGGGGATATCTCGGTGCTGCAGACACTAACCCTATCCTAATCCTAACTCGGACACACACATACACGCGGAGACTAACACTAACCCAAACTCGGACATACGGACACACTAACACGCATACACCAACCCTACACGGACACGAACACACACACACACACACACACATGTTTGTATCATGTCATCTCATGATACGTATGATGAAATTGTAGGACACATGGATATGAAAGGTTAGGACACGATATCGAGGATAAGGTTGTAAGCATTTTATCGGACACGGACACACGCATACATGTCAAATGTGGATATCCAATAGTGTATCAGTGAGTGTCAACTATGTATCCTGGACCCAAAAAAATTAACACTGGATATCCATGACTTGACTTTTCAATTAGAAAGTCATGGCCTAAACAAATATCAAGTGTGGATATCCAAGATACAGAGTTGACACTCACTGATACACTGCAATATGAGTATCCAGGATACAGAGTTGAACAAAGAAGTATCAGTGCTAGGACTAGGTGTATAAGTGCATGTACTGTATTCCTGAGTATTCTTATGTGTGTGTAGACGAGTAGACTTGTGCCATGTACTGTAATTTAACTATTTTCTTGAATGATGTCTATTCATCTTTGCATATTTGGAGTGAGTGTCATTTGGATAATATACACTACCAAATATTCACATGAGTATATACTTGAAAGATATCTATTCATCTTTGCAAAAGTATCAAGAAATGTATATGAATTACTATATGCATCATCGTTCGTGGATGTACAACCGTCATCTTGATGACATATGCGGTGTGCGTGATGAATTCATAGAGGGTGTACAGCAGTTCCTGCATTCGCCAAGGCATTTTCTCAGTACATGGACGGTACCAAAATTAAGTGTCCGTGGGTGAGATATCGCAACTTAAAATATCATCCAAAAGTGGAAGTCACATATCATTTATACTCGAAGGGTTTCACGCCGAATTACTATCAATGGACCGCACACGGAGAACTTGTGTCTTTAGCATCGGAGTCAGAGCCTTATGTGGAGCAGAATATGGATATTCACGACCATGCTGCTTACGACGACGGGTGGGTGAACATGATTTTTGATGCAGCGGGGCCTAGTTTCGATCCGGACAATCATGATGCAGCTGAGGAAGCACCGAATGCCGATGGTGCAAAGTTTATGGAGTTACTGGAGAATGCAAGAATTCTATTATATCCTGCTTGTGAGAATCATTCACCGTTGGAGGTGGTTACATGATTGTTGAGCATCAAGTCTGATTTTAACATGTCGCAAGAATGCTATAACCGACTGATGGATTTGATTATAGAGATCTTGCCAGAGGGCGCAAAGTTTCCTAAAGACTTCTACCGATCTAATTAGAGGATGGTAAGATCGCTCTAGATGTGATATGAGAAAATCGATGCATGTCACAACGGGTACGTGTTGTACTACAAAGACGATAAGGATGAAGACGCGTACAGATTCTGTGGTGCTGATCGCTACAAGGCCACTGGTAGAGGAAAGTTTATCGGTGCAAGGAAGCCTACCGATTCGATGCACTACTTGCCTTTGACGTCATGGTTGCAGAGGTTGTTTATGGTGAAGGAGACTGCAGAAAATATGAGTTGGCACAGGCGGGAACATATCGAAGGAGTATTGGATCATCCATCCGATGGAGAAGCATGGAAGCACTTTGATCGAGAGTATCCAGATTTTGCTTCGGACCCGCGTAATGTCAAATTGGGGCTATTCTTCGACGGTTTTACCCCATTCGGACTTTCAGGCTCCCAGTATTCGTGTTGGCCTATGATCGTCACTCTGTACAATCTATCGTCTTGGATGTACATGAAGACTCCCTATATTGTCCTAACCGTTATTATCCCGAGTCCGAACAATCCGAAGGGGAACATCGATGTGTATTTACATCCTTTGATAGATGAGTTGAATCAGCTGTGGGAAGTAGGTGCCAACACGTACGATGTTTCTAGAAAACAGAATTTTTAGATGAGGGAAGCACTCATGTGGACCATCAATAACTTTTTGGCCTATAGAATATTATCAGGATGGAGCACTCATGGTCATCTCTCATGTCCGTATTGGATGGACCGCACTAAGGCTTTTCGTTTGAAACACGAAGGTAAACCGTATTTCTTCGATTGTCATCGACAATTTCTACCGAAGGATCATCCGTACCGGAGGAACATGAATGCTTTTCGTGCGGGCGTTGTGGAGAAGACCAATCCACCGCCAAGGTGGCCCGGATACACGATATGAAAAGAGGTAAAAGATTTACCAAGTGCTATCGAAGAGCCTTCTAAGGGGTACAAGTGTGACAAATTTGGTCGTACCCATAACTGGACAAGAGGAGTATATTCTGGGATCTGTCATATTGGAGCACCAATCTGATCAGATATAACCTTGATGTCATGCATATCGAGAAGAATGTATTTGATAACATAATTAATACTGTGATGGAGGTAAAGGGGGGTTAGACTTAGAATAAATATGTAGACGTCCTGCGTTGTATTTGATAGAGGAGGGGAATGGAAAGTTAAAGCAGCCTAAGTCAATTTTCTCACTGGAGAAGGAGGATAAATGAAGACTTTGTAGGTGGATTCAAGGTCTAAAATTTTTAGACGGGTACGTGTCGAACTTGAAAAGATACGTCGACCTCAAGGAGAACAAACTGACAGGTATGAAAAGCCACTATTGTCACGTATTCATGGAGAGGTTAATTCCGATTGCATTTCGAGAATTCTTACCGCAGATCATTTGGGATCCATTGACAGAGCTCATCATATTCTTCAAAGATCTTTGTTCTACTAAGTTGCTCGTCGATCGTCTAAAAAAGCAAGAGAAGGACATTGTGGTAACACTATGCAAGCTCGAGAAGGTATTTTCTCCTGAATTCTTCGACTCCATGGAGCATTTGCCAATTCATCTTTTCTATGAGGCACGTGTTGGTGGTCTTGTCGGTTATCGATGGATGTACCCGTTCGAGCGGCATCTGAATCACCTAAAGAGAAAGGTAAAAAATAAGGCACGGATTGAGGACTCTATTTGTGAAGCTTATGTTCTCAAGGAGATTACAAACTTTTGCTCGACGTATTTCAAAACTCATGTTTCTATTAATAGAACGAGAGCTCCGAGAAACGACGATGGATATCAGGAATCTAATGATGCAATACTGAAAGTATTCAATGCGTCCAGAGAGCCTTCAGAAAAAAAATAAAGAATAGATATTTGAATGACGACGAGCTAAGGGCTGCTCAGTTGTATATATTACTCAATTGCGATGAGGATGAAGTGGGGAAGCTAGAGGGGTAAGTAATTAATACGTCCACGATTATGTCATCTCAATGTAATAGTATAAGCTAATATTATGATACTAATCAGCGGTTACTTCGTTATTTTTTAGCACATATAATGATAGCTGAGGTCGGTTAGACCCTACATAACAAACGAAGAAGTAGAACAAGAAATATGACGTCATTTTTCTTCTTGGTTGAGTGAATATGTAAGGAGCTCGGTAATTACTTTTTTTGTATGCACTTGCACAATAAATAACTTACTATCGCTACTTTGGTATTTAGGTCGATCGTCTAATAACACCCAAGACCGAATTTATTAGAACTCCAGCCAATGGACCACTTACTGCCGTCAAAATATGGCCAAGTTATTATGTGAATGGATTTAGGTTCAAGTCAACAAATGCTCCAATCAGAGACAGCTTTTTGGATCTTGATTCCACGAAAAATAGTTGTTTGTGTATCAAATCTTCGAACTACAAAGACGTCGATACATGTAATGATTTCTTTTGCTCTTACGAGAGATTGTGGAGTTGACATATAATTATGGCACAAAACCTGCTTAGATCATGCTATTCAAGTGTGAATGGTTCGATCTGATTCAAGATCAAGATTGGAAAATTGACAAGCATGATCTTGTGGATATAAACTACAAGCGTAGATATCAAGACTACGAACCATTTGTCCTATCAAGTTAGGCTTAGCTCGTGTACTTCATAACTTATCCTAGACGGGGGACAACGAGGTCAGATTGGTGGGCAGTATGCAAGACTAAAGCTAGAAATACCTTTGATGTTGACGAAATAGCTTATCAAGAGGATGAGCTACCTCTTGTAACAAACACTGTAGATGTGGACTCAACGAAAGTTACTCATTACACGACTAATAATATAAAAGAGGTAGAATTATCCGAAGAGGAAGAGGAAGACGAAGACGAAGTAGATGAAAGTAAAGATAAGGAGGAAGAGGAAGAGGAGGACGAGGAAGGCGAACAAGATAAATTTTCTAGAGATGATTAAAAATAAAATAAATTCATTTGGACTTATGACATGTATTATATTTTGACTGTAGAATATACTATCAATTTAGACTTGTGACACTACTAGTTATTTACTATGCAATTCTATTAATGCTGTGAGATATGCATAACATTTTGACTATAGAATGTACTATATATTTGTTTATTTATTCTATCATCATATGTTGTTACCAGGTATGACAGGACGACGCGGAGCATTCAGTAGGTCCCGAGGTAGACGAAGTGCTTCTCCGGTACTGCCTACTGTTGGTTCTGGATCCTCGGCGCCAAGTACTCCAGTATATCGACCAGTCATATCTCTGACTGCGATGACGTTACGTGACAGCACTCCTGGGATGAGTAGTTTCAGGCCTGAGACTACTCCTTCGTCCAGCGTTCCTCCTGCTGACGGAACTATGGAGACAGAGGAGCATATGACGGAGGTTGAGCCGACGTCGTCCCAGCATCAGCGAGATCCTCCATGCGTACCTCCGGACGAGACGAGGACGAAGATTTGGGCCGACGGTACAAAGTAAGTCAATTAGTTAGTTTAGCATCATATATATCGTGTATTTCTTTATTCATCATATATTCACTTTTTTGATAAAAATAATTATCTCATAGATATCGTCCCTCGTCGGTACAGAGATGCCTGGGCCACTTTTTGAGGTACAACTATGGTGGCCCTTGGATCAACTACTCTGATGCTACGGATGAGAGGAAGGCATTCTGGTTTGCGCACTTCAAGATAAAAGTATATTATATCAATCATCTAATTTATGCATATTATATAACCTACTAAATTACTTCTTATAGCAAACATATTTCTATCCACCGCACCGGGCCGAGTTGATCGAGCAGATATTTTCTGTCGTTGCCGCCAAGCTGATCCGTGATGCTCTGGATGACCAGAAGGCTCGTGATCTCGAAGGAAAATTGATCCAAGGTTGGATCATGCCTGAGCAGACTGCGATAAGGGCTAGATTCGACGATCCTAGGTACAATAAAAGGTCTAAGATGGCCAATGCGGCTAGGAAGAAGGCACCAAAGTGGTGTGGTGGCTCGATTCCGATGACAGAATATTTTCGTCGTTTAGTATATTTTTTATTTCAGATATATTATTTTAATGCAAGTACGATAAAATGGTAGTAGAATAAAATGTTTAATTTTAATACTAAATAATATATTTTTAACAGGTACAAAGGGGTGAGGATGCCAACATAGTGACTGTCTTCCTGGCCACCCATCGAAAGGGCGAGAATCTCATTGATGAGAGGGCCTCGCAGACCTATGTAAGTATTACTTACTTTGTGTTAATTTTAATATAACTTAGAAAATATGCAAATAAATATCCATGTAGTTAGTAATAAGTACCTTAGACACATTAGCAATTATCGAGTATCCAAATTTTTCTAGGCCGAGTATCTTAGGCTGCGTGAGCGGGCGACTGCTAGTGCACCTAAGCGGGAGAGGCTGGTACTTCCTCGTAGCCCTCTCCAGCTCCGTCGACGGACGAGCTGTGGGTGACCGCCGCTGGTGGTCTCCAAAGGGGTACGTACTACGGTATAGAATCCTATAGTGCCTTGTTGTGACGCAGTCCTCTAGGGCCTCTACTGCAAGTGTGCATTCCCCACAGCCTTCGTAAGTCGGCCGAGTCCAGGAGACCGTTGACCGTCAGATTGCGTCTCTCCGTGACGAGTTATTGCGAAGGATGAAGGAGCAGTCCCTGTCCCAGCCGTAGGCGGACTATGTGACGCCCATCGCACGATTTGATACGCTCGAGCGCAGCATCATGGAGCTCAGGGATATGACAGCTGATCTTAGAGCGTCGACAGAGCGCAGCGTGACGGAGCTGCAGGCATCACAGCTGTCCATGGACGAGAGGCTGACGATGATGCATGATTCAATGGTTCATAGCAGTACGAGGCTGTTATCTACCATTGATTCATACAACCACCGACTAGCAGCGTTGGAGCAGATACGTCCTCCTGGTGCGCCTTTATCGACACAGACTCCACCGACGTCACTGCCTTCTCCATCGACATCGGTGTCGATTTCAAGGGAGCAGTATGATTTGTTCTTATCCCTGATGCGCGCGGTAGTCAGCCTCCTACAGATCCGCAGTAATCCTAGTTAGGATAGTTTACTGATTGTTTGTGTTTGGACCTATGATATTTGGTCATTTATGGATATTCTTTATTTTTGAGGCTTTCAGACTTTATTTCTTGCACTCAGTTGTGTGGATATTTATTGTATTCTTTACGACGAGATTTTCTCCTGACTCGGTTTGTAATCCCAATGTTTCGTTTTCTTCAAATTTTACTATATTATTCATATTAAATGTATGTTAATTTACCGGTGTTGAGTGTTCCACCGAAGGGGTTGGCGAACCCAGCGAATTCAATGGAGGGTTGCTCCTGGTCTATTTATATAAATTGTGAATTCATAAACTGCAGGAAGATTGGTTTGGAAACCATTTTATATTCTATTTTTTATTTTTTTCACTGAAAATTTAGCGACGTTTATATACGTCGCTAAATCGTCGCTGAATACGTCGCTAAATAAGTCGCTAAATACGTCGTTGAATGTCGCTAAATTGCAGACATAACAGTATTTGCCAGGTCAATAAAACGTCGCTACATGTGTTGCAAAACGTCGCTAAACAGAAAAAATTTAGCGACGTTTAGCGACACAAAACACGTCGCTAATTTAGCGACGTTACGTCGCTAAACGTCGCTAATATGAAAAATATTAGCGATGTAAATACGTCGCTAGAAAACATCGTTATAGCGACGTTTTTTTCTGTCAGCGACTAGCTTAAACGCGACTTTATTGAAACGTCGCTAATTACGTCGCTAAATTTTTTTAGCGACATTTTTAGACCATTAAGCGACGTTTTCAGACGTCGCTAATTTGACTTATTCTGGTAGTGAACAAAATAACAAACCTTTTCGGTTCAAACTTGGACTCGAGATGACATCCAATCCACTTCCTCACAATCATCCTACTCTTATTGATCAGACTCATATGCACGACATGAGAATTTGGTGATCAGTTCATTCCCTCATTAATCAGCCAACAGCTAACTAAAAGCTTTCGTATTCATCTACTTCTCCAATAGAGTTATCCTCCTTTCCTCGACAGCTCATCTCCTCATCTACTTTAATGCATTTTCTTACTAGATCAACGTCCATTTTATGAGCTGTTAACTAGATCAACGCATTGGTAGACTCAGACTTTTATTCACCTGTCTTTACTAACATATTAAAGATCCCTGCAAGCAAGGACGGAACAAAAATTTGAGATAGGATGGACAAGAGTGGATTAGGATGGACTGATTGATAAAAAAAGACATAAAAAAAATATATGAAATTTTTTTTTTGGAGTCGGCTGGAGTCCACCATAGATCCTACATGGTTTCGCCTATGCCTGCAACTACACCACTAGTTTCTCAACTTAGAAACGTTTAAAAAATGAGCCGTCCAAACCGTTTATAAATTCTCAACAATTTACCATTTTTTATTCCGTATAATCAAATATTTTTTTATTCACATATGTCCACAACAAATTATAATTAAAATATAACTAAATTTTAATTAAAATATAAATATGTATGTAATAACTCTTAATTTAAATATATTTAAACTATTTTTTAATAATATTGTAAAAAAATTATTTAACACGCAACGCACGTGAATTTACTAGTTTATTTACTACGGTTCATGCATGTCAAACAACCACTATTTTGTGGGTCGTATAATTTTAGATCTAGTTTGGGTTGAACATTGACTCGTGGCCACTCTTTATTTTTCTTTTACAGTAACAGGGACCAGAAGTTCTTCCTCCTAAGAACATGCTTCCTTCCAACGGAGGAAAGTGATGAAAAGGAAAGGAAATTCATTTTGTCCTCCTTGCACAAGCTTTTACATCTCTCATGCCCAGACAAGTTGCTAGCAATGACCCCAGATTTAGGCATGAATGCAGTCAAAAGAGTGGGTGTTGACTGAACATTGATGGAAGTAGGGAAGTGCTGCAATTATATATATGCCACTGTTGGTATGACCATAGGCCTCTCCTTTGAACACTATGTTGTCTGCCATATCACTTCAGAGAATGAACATCTCATAAACAATTTGTTCCCAAGCGATATTCTCTGTTACTTGTCATTTTCGGCATCAATTTCTTACAGATAGTGGTGAAGGGTGTTGACAGTTTTAGATTAGTGTAAAAATTTAAGTTAGTCAATGTTTTTGAGATGCTGTTAGTGAATTAGTATATATATTTTTATCTATAAATAATGATGTTTTTAGTTAAAAAAGTGCTAAAAAAAAGTAGTGATACTTCTGATATTTGAATTATATATTAAGTATAGATAGTAAGTTTTGGGATATTTGACAAAATTCTCTCTAATTAAATAGAGGACCGAAGACTTTATTCTCTACACAAGGCTGTGTTTGATTGAGTATTTTTTTTTCATGAAAAATATTTTTATCAATTTTTCCACCAATGCGTAGTGTATTGTCTGATATCTTTTATTTTCCATAAAATTATTTTTCAAAAAATCTATATTTTTTTTCTTAAATGGTGGAAAATAAAACTGGTCAAACCAATAGAAAAATATTATTTTTCATGAAAAATAATATTTTTTTTCTTGAAAAATATTAACACTCAAATTAAATTTTCCATAATTTTTTTTTAAAAATAAATAAATAAATTCTAATAACATAATATATTCAAAAGTTGGAATGTTTAAAAATACATGCCATGAAAAATGTAATACTTGCGTATTATAATATGTTTTGATCAGATGTAATTGGTCAATGCTTCCAACGTTAAACTTGTACTCTTTCTTTCATCAGGATCCACTTGGAAGTTTACTCGTCTATATATAATAAAACCGATCAACAACTAAATAAGCATAGTCTGACCGGATTTCTCGGTCACGCATTTCGGAAAGTCGGCTCGATCAGAATCTTGTCCCTGTTTTCTTGCAGGAAAAGTATTCATTATGAAATGATCAACTTTAATTAGCTAAACAATTAATGTGATATAAGCATTTCAAATTTTCAAACTTCAGACATCATGTTAGCTGATTTCTTCGAAATATTCAAGTTGTAACTAATTGTCAGCAGTTCTTTGTTAATTTTCCTCACATCTAGTTTAGGAAGCTCAATATAGATGACTATCGAAGAATAGGCAAGTATTTTACTACACAAAGACCATATCAGTAAAAATAAAAAAATTATATATATATATATATATATATATATATATATATATATATATATTGGAAGAGATAATTGTGTTACAGACTTCTGGTCACCTGCATCGTACTGTTACTCACATTAATTTTTCACATAAAATTAAATGTGCTTCCCCCGCTGTTCGAACCCGCAACCTTTTGAGGAAATATGCCTCACTTTAACCACTTAAACTAGAGGTCATTGACATTATATATATATATATATATATATATATATATATATATATATATATATATATATATATTAGAATTACTTTTAGAAATATTTATTGGAGATTGAGACTCTAAATCTTCCATAGTCATATATATATATATACTACCAACTAGTAAGAAATTTTCTTAAAGTATAATGTAAAGTAGAAAGATTTTATTTTTCTAAAATAAGTTTCTATTATAAAAATACGGGAGATATAAACATTCATTAGAGATGGCCTTAGTATAAATTTATGCTAAGAAAGTGTTACACTTGTTGGTGTTTTCCACTTTGCTTTGGGAATTATATTCTCACATTGAAAAATCACCAATGTGTATATCTCAATATATAGCTTGGCTTAGTATTAGTATATGAACATGGCAGGGCCGGTTCTGAATAATTGAAGGCCTGTGTGAATCTCAAAATGAGGTCATAAATTTATTTATTCGAATTTTTGAAGATATTATTCTATCTCTTTATCAAAATCTCTGGAGATGTTCTTGACTGTATATTATAACTGAATCTATAGATAGTTACTAAACAAAATAATCAGAGCTCAAATTATCTATATTCAATCACATTACATAGTATAATAAAGATATTTTAGATAGAATATGTATTGTCCGTTAAATTGTATATAAATAAAAATTAGACCCGCACATAAATATTTCTTAAATAAAGACTATGCTTGGACATTCAAATTCCTAAATTATATAAATTAAATAAATCTAATCATTCTTGTAGAAAATAAAACTCACATATGATATTTATTGTAGAAAATAAATTCATCTAACAATTGAGTGATCTTTAGAAGCAAATAAATAGAAATTGAACCGCTTAGAGATAATAGACAACACACCGGAGTAAGATCTTCGATAAACCCTAGAAACTTTGTATGATTATAAATATGAGTCTTACAGTCGGTAGGGAATAGGAATTGAAGAATTGAAGGTCTTGTGCGGATCGTAGAGTCTAGAGATTGAGGAATAAAATGGGATGACGGTATAAAAGTTGCGGGATTCATTCCGACATCGCAGGTTCGCTTAAATTATATATATATATAATTTTTATTTTTTTGAGGCCCACAAAAATTGGAAGCCCTATACGGCCGCACTTTTGGCATGACCCCAGGGCTGGCCCTGGAACATGGGGTGGTGGCCCATGTGGGTTGACTTTCTTAGAGGGATTAAGTGTGAACCCCTTTATGACAATCTTTATTTTGTTACCACCTTTGGGATATTTTCCTTAGGACTTAGCGACTCGGACTTGGACTAGGACTCGGGCTCAAGGGCGCAAAGTGGCGCTTTGTTGGCACACTTTGCACTTCAGCATCGTCGCATGGCGCTCATGCGCTCATTTTATGTCCGAGTTGCATGCACGGTTACTGGCTGGGGTGCATCTAGCGAGAGCTATGCGGCCTGGGACTATGCGTCCAGGGACTATGCAGCCTTGAGCTATGCGGCCAGGCGCTATGCGTCCAACGGGTTAGCATGAGCGAGTCGAGTGTGGAGGGAAAATAATCTGTTGTTGACTGCACTGTTAACGGCGCATGGTTATCCGTTCCTTCCGGAACATGCGACATATGCGGTACGCAGGTGTCTATGCATAGTGGCAGATGCTTTCGACGCTTGATGGCGTATGGCAGCGTTACTCTGTGAAGCATGACCGGCGACGGCGGTAGTGGTGACGCATGCGGCTCTGGCTATGCATGCGGCTTGATTTTTGGTTGGATGGCGCATGGGCTTTCTCAGGCCTCATATGTGCCTATTTTCTTTCTATATATAGGAGCTTCTCTTTTATTTAAGATGCTGGAAAAAAAATGAGAACACCATTGTATTTGCGGCTCAGAGAGTTTTCCTCCCAAATAGTGATTTTTGAGTGATCCGAAGATGACTTAGAACGTTCTAGAAGTTCTCATATGAACTTGCTGGATCCTAGGGGGCAAATCGTTGTGTAGGAAGAATCTTGATTATCCACCGGTGGTTTTGATCATCCCAGTAAGGAGTTATTTTCTTTGTATTTCTCTTCTTGTGCCCGTTCTTTCTCATTGTAGCATTTGCGAACATAAAGAGAAGAACAATTATTCCTTTGTTGTTGTATTTTTATTTTCTTGTTCAGTTAGTTTGTAACCTTCTTCTGGTGTTGTGCTTCTTAGGGGTTGCTCCTGGTGTTCTTCTTCTTAGGGGTTGTGTGTCACTGAAGAGGAACTCTTGTGTGAATCTCAGTGTACCAACTTCTCTTCTAGAGACAGTAGAAACAAAATCTTGTGTGAGTCTCTACTTTGTGGACCGTTTCTTCTCTTATCCTACTTAGGAACTAACAATCTCAAGGCAAGATCCGAGTTAGAATGGACAATTTCTCAAACCTTCTCGATACTAGCTTTCATAAGCTTGAGAAGTTTGATGGCGAACACTATAACATTTGGAAGAGGAAGATCTCCTTGAATCTTTAACTTGTCAATGTTGCTTATGTGTTGGTTGATCCTGAATCTACCATTTTTGAAGATGGAGGAGAGCTTGCAGTTAGCATGGCGCAGGATGCGCACTCCAAGTAAAAGAAAGATAATGACCTCTGCAGGTTGTTGATCCTAAATTCTATGGACTACTCGATGGTAGAGTCCTATAGAAAGAAGGAGAAGGCAAGAGATATCTGGAAATCTCTTGAGAAGCACTATAAAACTGTCGAGAAAATGTTTAAAATCCATCTCGTCGAGAAGTTCTTCACTCTGTAATTTGAAGATGAGAAGGTGATGCTACCACAAGTCAAGGAACTTCTGAAGATGCAACAGAAACTAGAGAAAGAGGACATGAAGCAGGAAGACAAGTTCATGGTGGGGGCTAACATCACCAAGCTTCCTCCAGGTTGGATCAAGTTCAAGAATGACATGTACCGTAAGGCGATGAGATCCAGCTCAAAGATCTTCTTCACTAGATTCACATTGAAGATGAAGCCAGGAGGCAACTGAAGTTGGACTCCTTGTCCAAGCAGTTGGCTAAGGCCAACATGGTACATTCTAGTGATTCTAAAGGAAAGCAAAAATTTCTCTACAAAAGGAAGAAGGACTTCAACCAGCAGAAGGTGAAGTTGGCTCAATTCAAGCCAAAGCCAAAGACTAATGTGACATGCTACAACTATGGCAAGAAGGGTCACTACAAGAGCGACTGCAGGTCAAAGCCTAAACCGAAAGAGCAAGGTTAGATTAACCATGTTGCTATGATTGCGCAGGTTGAGTCATATGGCATGGACACTGACTGGTGGGTGGATACCGGTACATCTTGCCACGTATTCTCTAAGAAGGAGTTGTTCACCAAGTATGAGCCAACCCATGAGAAGGTCTCGATGGCGGACAAGTCACAAGCTGATGTTCAGTGGACTGATACAGTAGTTCTGAAGCTGACTTCGAAAAAGTCACTTACTCTGGAGAACATAAAGTACGTACCAATAATTGCCAAGAATATGGTCTCTGGGAGTCTGTTGTGCAAATCGGACTTGATGATGGATATCAATGTCGGTCAAATGTTGATGTCCTACAAGGAAACATACTTCAGAAAAGATTTCTGTACCGAAGGGATTTGTAAACTGCAGCTTGTAACTCCTTCTGTTTGTATCAATCCAGCCTCTACTTCTGGTTAATCTCTTGAGTTGTGGCATAATAGACTAGGACATGCACATTGTAAACGCATTAACAAGATATATAGTCTAGGACTTATCTCCAAATATGGGGCTAAGAAGGTGGAGAAATGTGAAGTCTGTACACAGACGAAGATCGTCAGGAAGCCGTACAGAAGGGTGAACCAAAGTACATATCTTTTAGAGTTGGTACACTCAAATATTTGCGACTTCAAGCAATTCTCCACAAAGGCCGGAATGAAGTATTTTATTACTTTCATCGATGATTTCTTGAAGTACGCATTCGTATATCTTCTCAAGTCTAAATACGAAGCGTTCGAGAAGTTCAAAGACTTCAAAGCTGAAGCAAAATGTTAAATCGATCAACAACTCAAAAGACGCAGACGCGATCGTGGCGGCAAGTATCGTTCCTTGGAATTTATATCGTTATGCAAAGAACATAGAATTGTCAACGAAACGACCGCTCCATATTCTCCTAATCTAATGGAGTGGTAGAAAGGAAGAACATGACGCTGACAAAGATGATGAACTCTATGTTGCTGACAACAGAACTTTCAAAAGTGCTTCTGGGGAGAAGCTGCGCTTACGACCATATTTATTCTAAATAGAGTGCCGTGCGCGACATCTGACATTACTCCTCACGAACTCTGGTTTAAGTTCATACCCAACTTGAATGTCATTCGAGTGTGGGGGTGTCTGGCATATGTGAAGCTTTCAGACCTCAAGATACCGAAGCTAGGAACGAGGACTACGAATACCATATTTCTGGGCTATGCTGATAAGAGTGATGCTAGGAGGTTCCTTAATATCGAATCTAATCATATCATAGAATCTCGCGATGGAAAATTCTTTGAAGACAAGTTTGCTAGGCACAAGAATATTATTCTCACGGATATTTCAGAGAATGCTGCTAGTACAGATGAGGCAAGTAACTCTCAGAGAGAAGTAGTCCAAGAAGAAGTTATCATTGAAGAGACAATATTTGAACCAGAATCCGCTGATCCGAGAGCAAAGCAAGTGAGGAGGCCGAAGAAATTCAGAGAAGACTTTGTTACCTATCATGTAGAAGCTGATCCTCTTACCTATGATGAGGCAATGAAGACAAGAGATACTATTTTCTGGAAGGAGGCTGTCAATGATGAGTTTGACTCGATAACTTCTAATAATACTTTGAAGTTGGTCGATCTACCTAAAGGAGCTAAACCCATTGGATGCAAGTGGATCTTCAAGAAGAAGATAAAGGCAGATGAAACTGTTGACAAATTCAAGGCCAGGCTGGTAGCCAAGGGGCTTTGTTAACAACAAGGGATTGGTTACTTTGACACCTATGCTCCCATTGCACGGATGACGACTATCAGGATGCTGATTGCACTTAGTGCTATTCACAGGTTGGTGATTCATTAGATGGATGTCAAGACAACATTTTTGAATGATGACTTGATAGAGGAGATCTACATGCAACAGCCAAAAGGTTTTATCGTCAAGGATCTTAAAGACAAAGTGTACAATCTGGTAAAATCTCTCTATGGTTTGAAGCAAGCTCCCAAATTATGGTACAAGAAGTTTGACAAAGTTATCAGGTCAAATGGATACAAGGTCAGCGAGACTGATAAATGTGTGTACACGAAGTTTGCTGGTGATAGAGGTGTTATCGTTTGTCTTTATATGGACGACATGCTAATCCTAGGTACGGATGTAGAAAGTGTCACCAGAAAAAGATGTTTCTCTCGTCCAAATTCAGTATAAAGGACATGAGAGATGCAGATGCCATCCTTGTGATTAAGATAATTTGGACGAAAGATGTGCTTGCTCTTTCACAACTCACTACGTGGAGAAGATGCTCACACGCTACGCATACCAGGATCTTCCAGGGATCGATACCCCGTACAGGTGTGACAAGAAGTTGAAGCCAAACCCCCAAAAAAGCGTCAGACAGTTGGAGTACTCTAGTTTCATCGGGAGTTTGATGTATGCTACGAATGCTACTAGGCCTGATATTGCTTTTACTGTGGGGATGTTGAGTAGATTCACGGGTAACCCAGGTGTTAAACACTGGAAAACTGTAAAGAGGGTGATGAGATACCTCAAGAAGACTCATAAGTTTGCATTATACTACAATGGAGATACAACAGTAGTAGAAGGCTTCAGTGATGCTATTTGGTGCTCAGAAGAAGAGAGCGAGAGATCCATAGGAGGATATATTTTCTCAATGGATGGAGCTGCCATATTGTGGAAGTTGAAGAAGTAGACAATGCTCTCATGCTCATCAATGAAGTCTAGGTTCTATGCACTTGCAGTTGCAGCTGCAGCAGATGAAGCAAAATAGCTTCGGGAGCTCATGTACGATCTTTTAATGGTTGGTGCACAAATTTTGGTTGTACCGATATACTGCGACAACCAGGAAGAAATAGGAGTAGGATCTAATGATCTCTTCAATGACAATAAGAGGACTGTGCGTCTTTGGCATAGACCACTGAACAATCTCATCAAGGCTGGTGTCAGTGGTGGATGTTCAGAGTCAGAAGAACTTGAAGGATCCGTTCACTAAAGGCCTCAAGCGCCAGCTAGTCGAAGACACAACATGTAAAATAGGCTTAAAGGACCTCTGATATTGTGTCTTTGTAATCATACCATTAAGTTTTATGCTATTAGTTCAAACAGAAATCTACTAGGCATTTAGCTTTTGGTTCAAGGAAGGACCACTGACTGAAAAAATATCAGACACAGTGTATAGTCCCTTGGGACAGAGTGGAATACATACCCGGAACCACTGTAGTCTACTATTTGTTCTTTATAGAACAATTCCCGTGTAAGGATGGCTTCGACGCCTTAATGAGTTTTCGGGCAGAGTAAAATATTCGGCGTGCGTTATAGGAATCACGTGTAGTTCAGCACTACAAGGGACTTGTAAACACCCTAATTTTCAGAGTAATTTTAATATAATTTTTTCTGGAATTTTCGATATTTTTCTGGAAGAAGAACCAAGGTGAATATGAGTTAAAGATTTTTAAATGCAGTTTATTGGTATTAAAATATTATGAAAATAATATTTTATGATGTAAAATGGAAAATCGGACACAGGGTATTTTTTGGTGAATTTATTGGACTCCGGAGTAGCATTTTAAGCCCTAAAAACTATTGGCTTATTAAACCGAACCAAACCCAGCTTATTGGGTCGGATCCGAGCCAAACCCGACCCGGACCCGAAACCCAATTGGAACCCTAGCCTCCGTCGGTTTTACTGTGCTCAGCCTTTATATTCTTGACTCGACATCCGTGCCCAGCCCTTAGAAAACCCTAGCCGCCGCGCCGTCATCTTCCCCCAACTCGTCGTTGCCGGAACCCTAGACAACCCCTCGACGCCTCCCTCTCCCTCCATCGCCTGCTCGACGCCGAGTCCGCCCAGCCCCTGCACCCGTGACCCCGACGCCTCCTACCGCTGTCACCCAGCGACCCACGGTCGTCGACCCAGCCCCGCCGACCTCGCTGCTCCGCTGACACAGCGCTATCCGCCAACTGACCGAGCCCCGCTCCGGCCAGCGCAAGCCCCGACCCTCGGTGCAGTGACCCAAGCACAGTCGGCTGTGCAACCTCCTCCAGGCCAACCCCGCACCACGACCGGCCGACGTTCCCCTCCGCTCAGGCCGACGAGCCGACTCTGCTCCGCCCGGCGAGCCACCCCTTGCCGACCAGAGCAGCGACTCTCCGACAGTTCTCTGGCCGCACCCCAAACCCTAGCCTGGACACAACAACTCGATACGCAGGACACGAAGTTGACTCTCGGACACGTAGAATTCAGCATTCACGGAGCCTTGTTCAGGTACCATTTTCTCTCACCTCGCAACTCCATTTTCGATTTTGTCAGTTGCTACGCGTAGACTGCATAACCCTCTCGGTGCCCGTGCAACCCGCTCGGTGCATCGCGTCCTGTGGTGATCGCACACCGCGATCCAAAAACAGGAAAAATAATGCCCTGTTTTACCCCGGAACTGAGTGCGCCCCGCCAAACGGGACGATTGGTCGCACGCGATCTTTACCGAAACGTGCGCGTCGTTGATACGATCGTGTGAGATTTTGCAGAAGTCGATTCGGATGTGCGTGCACACTGAAATCAATATGTATCCGCCGACGATACCCCGTATCTGTCCTTTCTGGAACACGCTGTAACTTTGTGTACACACGTCGGATCGAGACGAAACTTGTGCCATCGGACTCGTAGCAATACGCTGGTCCTGTGACCCAAGTTTGGTTCGATTCTGATAACGTTGACAAAATCGCATATCGTAGGCCCCATAGGCTCCACTTGACGGGCGATTTTGTGATCGGCTCATCGGAATCCAATTCTGGAAGTTCCGTTGGGTTCTTATCATCGTTCCTGACTTGTAGACACTGAGTTTGAGGAATTTGGAGACCTTTGACCCTGGCACGCTTTCCGGTGCAAAGTGGCCTACATGTGGAACCCGCTTTGGCCCGAAAATGCCCTTTTTGCCCCTGTGTCCAAATTAGACGTAAGGACAGGCGTTTCTAGCTATTCGACATCTTCTGAGACTGTTGGTAATGTTTATTACAGCTTTTGGAGGAGTACCCACCGGATCCACTGATACAGGGATAGATTTTGGTATTCAAACACCGTGTGACGTACTTAGCGTCCGATTATCAGTCGGGTGCCAACATCGTACGCGGTGTTGTGTTTTGTCATCTAGAGATGGATACTCGTGACACTTTATCTTCTCGTACTTGTCTTACCAAGTGCACTATGACCCAGGACGCTTGACACTGTTCATGAGAGAGGATCTTCCCGAGATATTCGTGGTGATTCTGTATAGGATATAGGACTTGACAGAGATACTATATTCTTAGATACATTATGACTTGTGCATTAGTTATGATCCCGCTGACATGGACATGAGACGTTATGGTCATGATATGCGTGGTTACATTGGGTGGGGAGAGACACACAGACTACAGGCTGATCATATATATACACCCCTATTATTGTGAGGCACAAGACTCTGAAGCCCGAGCTTGGCCCATTACTCATTATTACTGCTGCTATCGGCTCTCCGACACAGAGCTTGTAGTGGTTTCAGCCTGAGTTCTAGTGCTGCTCTCATCTTGCATATCACCTAGCTGGTTATTTAGTGTTCCCTTATTGTTCCATCTATTGCTGGAGAGACCCACAAGCTACAGGTTGACTATATTATGCTGGCTACTTAGTCTCCCGCTGAGCTAGACCACCACATGATACCACTGCTACCGGCTCCCCTACACAGAGCTTGTAGTGTTTCAACCTGAGTACTATTGATGTTCTCTCTTATATTTCCCACAGATGTTTACTTACTTACCCTACTTATCTCATTATTTGCTGCACTGCTTATATTTTGGCTTGTATATTTTCTGTACCTTGCTATGTCCCCTGAGGACCTGGATATGGATTATGTCCCCAGGATTTGCAGACGAGATCTATCCCGAGGTATACGGGACCGCAGCAGGAGCTGATCCAGGAGCTGTACCGCCATCTGAGGACGAGGTGTTAGCCGAAGACTTTTTCTGAGCATCCATGTTCCATGCTCAGTATTTATTTATTTATTTATTTATTTATTTATTTATTTATTTCAGTCATTCATATTATGGTCTGTTGGACCATTGTACTAGATATTTATCGGGTTGTTCCTCGAAGTACTTTGTTGAGACTAGCTGCTGATTTACATTCCTTATTTATCCTGTGGATCATATTTTTATATCTTGTGTGGATGAGATTAGTTGTGCCATATTGTCGTAGACTTGATTATACAGCTTAAGTATGCCCTGATGGATCCATTAAATTGGGTTTGTCCATCGGTGCATACTGCTGGCCATTGCCACGTATCTGATCCCTCGGTATTTTGGGACTGGGGCGTGAAATAGTTTTTGTGGTGGCCCATGCAGGTCTACGACTAAATTGTTCGATTTCAACTTAGGGACCGAACCAGCCTGCCCTAAGGATAGGATAAGTTGTAGGATCTCATCCATTATTTAACCCATTGTTGAACTCTATATCGAACTCGAAATTGTTACTTGATTTGCATCCTGTATTGATTCCTCTGTGCATTCTTACTGTTTATCTTTTGGTTGCAGAGAGAAATAGATCCCAGGAACGGAGACGAGATTCCATTGGATACGCCACACGACGCTGTGGTTACTTATATAGACGGAGTGACTCCAGGGAATGGAGGACAAGCATCGCAGAGCGATCAAACCGGTCAGCCTAATCCAAGGTTCCGGAGAGATGACATCCCACCTCCACCACAGTTCACTCCCCAGATGCCAGTTTTCCCGCCAGGGCAAGCCATGTACGGGCAACAGATATTCCAGATGATGTATGCTATGATGCAAGCCCAGCAGCAGATTCAACAAGAGGCCCATCGGCAGGAGGCCGAGTATCTGAGAACCAGCCTGGTATCAGCATTGGAGCAGGCAAATCCACCAGCGAGACGATCGACGACGGGATCTATCACTGACTTCCGTCAACTCAAACCTCGTACATTTTCTGGTAAAGAGGGGCCAACAGAAGTTCATGAATGGCTCACAACCATACAGCATCAGTTGGAAGCCGCTGAACTTCCGAGAGAAAAGTGGATGACTGCAGTCATAATGCAGTTAACTGAGAATGCACATCACTGGTAGTTAGCAGAAGAGAGGAGGCTCGGACAGGACCGAGTCACTTGGGAAGAGTTCTCCAGACTCTTCAAAGAGATGTATATTCCCGCAGTAGCACGGTCAGAGCTCAGAGACAAGTTCAACCGTCTTATCCAAGGCAATATGACGGTGGAAGAATACAACGCGGAATTCATTCGCCTCAGTCGTTTTGCCCCAACCTTGATTGCGACAGAGGAAGAGAAAGCTGAGAAGTTCTTTGACGGACTGAAGTTCGAGCTCCAGAGATTGATTGGATCGGTCGCGCCTACATCTTATACCGACGTTCTCGCAGCCGCACGATGCATGGAGCGCGTCACTAGAAGGGAGTCGAACCTGAAGAGGCCTATCAACTCAGCACCATCCAGGACAGCACATGGAGATTCAGCAAAATGGATCCAGAGGAGTATGCCCGAGAGGACAGCACACAGGGCCATATCTCTCCCTACTTGTTACTACTGCGACAAGATATGTCACATTGAGAGAGAATGCAGACGCAAGTTGGGACTCTGCCTGGCTTGCGGGTCCAACCAGCATCAGACCAGAGACTGCACCGAGCGCAGAGAGAGAGCACCAAGATTAGCTTTACCTGCACCATGACCCGCTTATCCAGCCGTAGGAGCACAGCAGGCAGAAGTTGGAGGCGTCAGGCCACCAGTCCCAGGAGGGAATCAGCAGAGACTACCCCTGGCACCGCAGGCAGCTCTATTTCAGCAGGCTTAGCAGCAGCAGAGAGGTCCAGCTCAGGGACGAGGACAGGCCTTCACATTAGCTGTTGAAGAGGAGGCTACAGCAGGCAGGGTCATCGCATGTACTATTTTAGTAGCTTCATTACCAGCTGTAGCATTATTTGATTCTGGAGTATCGCATTCATTTATAGCAGCTAGCTTTGTAGCCACCCATAGAGTTAGCTACCGCACCCCTTCCGAAGATGAAGAGAATTCTTACGGGAGGTGGAATTATTCCGGTTAGTGACGTCTGTAGATCATGTTCTGTAGTAGTTTGTGGCAGAGAAATGCGAGCTCAATTTCTGATCTTTTCTATGCCGGATTATGATGTTGTACTTGGTATGGACTGGTTAAGTCAGTACCATGCGACTCTTGATTGCCGACTTGGGCGGGTTATATTTAGACCGCCTGGACATCCAGAATTCGAGTTTCTTCGAGGAGCAGTAGAGCAAGGAGTTCAGCCTACTCTTAGGGTACTATCTGTAGAAGGGGAGACAGGTTACCCAAGAGTCATATCAGAATTTGTGGATGTATTTCCTGATGATCTTCCAGGTTTACCGCCTGATCGGGAAATAGAATTCATAATAGACTTAACTCCAGGAGCGAAGCCTATCACTTCATCAGTATATCGGCTAGCACCTAAGGAGTTAGTGGAGTTGAAGGAACAGGTTGACGATCTTCTAGAGAAGGGTTTCATTCGGCCCAGTGTTTCACCTTGGGGAGCACCCATATTATTTGTGTCGAAGAAGGATGGAACAGTACGGTTATGCATTGACTACAGGACGTAACCATCAAGAACAGGTATCCCTTACCACGCATTGATGATCTATTTAATCAATTGAATGGTGCAAGGGTATTCTCGAAGATTGACCTTAGATCCGACTACCATCAGATCAAAGTAAGGAAGGAAGACATACCGAAGACAGCTTTCAGGACCAAGTATGGACATTATGAGTTCTTGGTGATGCCGTTTGGTTTAACCAACGCGCCAGCAGTGTTTATGAGTTTGATGAACAGAGTCTTTCATCAGTTCTTGGATAAATTTGTGGTTGTGTTCATTTACGACATTCTAATATATTTCAAGAGCCATAAAGAGCACGAGGAGCATCTTAGGATCGTGTTAGAGACATTGAGACATGAGAAGTTATATGCCAAACTCAGTAAGTGTGAGTTTTGTATGGACAAAGTACCTTTCTTGGGACATATCATCTCAGGAGAAGGACTCTCGGTTGATCCAGAGAAAGTTGCGGCAATAGAGACTTGGCCTACACCCACATCAGTTGCAGAGGTGAGAAGTTTTCTCGGACTTGCGGGATATTACCGAAGTTTTATAAAAAATTTCTCAAGGATTGCAGAACCAATGACGAAGCTGACACGTAAAGACCAGGAGTTTATATGGACAGAAGACTGCCAGAAGGCCTTCGAAGAATTGAAAAGAAGATTAACAACAACACCTGTCTTGACTCTTCCTTCAGGGACAGGAGGTTTTGTTTTTTACAGTGATGCATCAGGTAGTGGACTAGGATGTGTTTTAATGCAACATGGCAAAGTTATTGCTTATGCATCAAGACAGTTGAAGGTCCACGAGAAGAACTATCCAACACACGATCTGGAGTTAGCAACAGTTATATTTGCATTGAAGATATGGAGGCACTATCTTTATGGGGAGAGGGTATAAATCTTCACCGATCACAAGAGTCTGAAGTATGTATATACTCAGAAGGAGCTTAACATGAGGCAGAGACGTTGGCTTGAACTGATGGTAGATTTTGACATAGATCTGCAGTATCATCCGGGAAAGGCGAACGTCATAGCAGACGCCCTCAGCAGGAAGCCTACGGCTTATTTCTTGACGATGCAGCCCGAGTTATTGAGAGATCTACAGGAGCTTCAGATAGAGGTTGTTTTACCAGGACAGAGTGGATTGCTGGCTAATCTTAAAATTAAGTCGTCACTTGTGGAAAGAATTAAAGAGGCATTGCCCACCAATGCTAGATTTCGAAGACTGAAGGAGAGGACAGAAGCAGGCATGCAGACAGGACTTCGCATACACGAAGATGGGACATTGAGGTTTGGAAATCGCTTGTATGTTCCAAATGGAGAATTGAGACAAGAGTTAATGACTGAAGCACATAGCTCTATGTACTCTGTTCACCCAGGAGGAACCAAGATGTACCGAGACTTGAGATAGTATTATTGGTGGCATGGAATAAAAAGGGAGATTGCAAGATTTGTGGCCAAATGCTTACTCTGCCAGCAAGTAAAGGCCGAGCATCAGAGGACAACAGGTATGTTACAGCCGCTTCCTATACCAGAATGAAAGTGGGAGCATATCACGATAGATTTTGTCACAGGATTTCCAAGGAGCCCCAGCGGAAGAGATGCAGTATGGGTTATCGTGGATAGACTCACTAAATCAGCACACTTCTTGCCATTTAGAGTTGGACAGTCCACAGAGGTACTAGCCGACATATATATACGACAAATCGTCAAATTATATGGAGTGCCGGTTAGTATTGTATCGGATCAAGATTCGAGATTTACATCTCATTTCTGGAGAAGCATGCAAGAGAGTCTGGGCACCAGACTCAAATTCAGCACGGCTTACCACCCGCAGACAGATGGCCAATTGGAGCGCACCATTCAGATCTTGGAGGACATGTTGCGATCATGTATGCTAGACTTTGGAGGATCTTGGGAAGATCATTTGCACTTGATGGAGTTCTCCTACAACAACAGTTATCAGGCCAGCATTCAGATGGCACCATTCGAGGCATTATACGAAAGGAAGTGCAGATCGCCTATATGTTGGAGTGACGTTGGTGAACGTCAAATACTGGGTCCAAAATTGGTAATACAGACAGTGGAGAAGGTGAAACAGATCCAGAATTATCTTCGAGCAGCTCAAGACAGACAGAAGCATTGGGCAGATACACACAGACGTCCCCTAGAGTTCAAATAAGGGGAGCACGTGTTCTTGAGAATTTTGTCCACTCGTGGTACTATCAGATTCGGGAGCAGAGGCAAGTTGAGCCCAAGGTATATTAGGCCATTTGACATTCTAGAGCGTGTTGGTGAGGTGGCTTATCGTCTTGCATTACCTCCATCCTTAGAGGGAGTGCATGACGTATTCCACGTCTCCCAGCTGCGAAGGTACGTGACCGACCCAAGTCACGTAGTCGATCATTCAGAGATCGCAGTGGGCCCAAGCTTGAGATATGAAGAACAACCAGTTGGCATCCTCGACGTCAGTGAGAAGACATTGCGAGGACAGACAATCAGATTGGTTCGTGTAGCATGGAAATATCATTCTCCTGGAGAATCGACCTGGGAACGAGAAGATAGTATGCGCCAGCGTTACCCCCACTTGTTCGCGGAGGCAGTTAGTACCTGAGCAACCTTGTATTTTTATAGTTCTTCCTGTGATAGCTTATTCTTTGATTGGAGGACGCAATCCTTTTAAGGAGGAAAGATTGTAAACACCCTAATTTTCAGAGTAATTTTAATATAATTTTTTCGGGAATTTTTGGTATTTTTCTGGAAGAAGAACCAAGGTGAATGTGAGTTAAAGATTTTTAAATGCAGTTTATTGGTGTTAAAATATTATAAAAATAATATTTTATGATGTAAAATGGAAAACCAGACACAGGGTATTTTTCGGTGAATTTATTGGACTCCGGAGTAGCGTTTTAAGCCCTAAAAACTATTGGCTTATTAAACCGAACCAAACCCAGCTTATTGGGTCGGATCCGAGCCAAACCCGACCCGGACCCGAAACCCAATTGGAACCCTAGCCTCCGCCGGTTTTACTGTGCTCAGCCTTTATATTCTTGCCTCGACATCCGTGCCCATCCCTTAGAAAACCCTAGCCGCCGCGCCGTCATCTTCCCCCAACTCATCGTTGCCGGAACCCTAGACAACCCCTCGACGCCTCCTTCTCCCTCCATCGCCCGCTCGACGCCGAGTCCGCCTAGCCCCTGCACCCTTGACCCCGACGCCTCCCACCGCTGTCACCCAGCGACCCGCGGTCGTCGACCCAGCCCCGCCGACCTCGCTGCTCCGCCGACACAGCGCTATCCGCCGACTGACCGAGCCCCGCTCCGGCTAGCGCAAGCCCCGACCCTCGGTACAGTGACCCAAGCACAGTCGGCTGTGCAACCTCCTCCAGGCCGATCCTGCACCACGACCGGCCGACGTTCCCCTCCGCTCAGGCCGACGAGCCGACTCTGCTCCACCCGGCGAGCCGCCCCTAGCCGACCAGAGCAGCGACTCTCTGACAGTTCTCCGGCCGTACCCCGAACCCTAGCCTGGACACAGCAACTCGATATGCAGGACACGAAGTTGACTCTCGGACACGTGGAATTCATTGTTCACGGAGCCCTGTTCAGGTACCATTTTCTTTCACCTCGCAACTCCATTTTCGATTCCATCAGTTGCTACGCGTAGACTGCATAACCCTCTCGGTGCCCGTGCAACCCGCTTGGTGCATCGCGTCCTGTGGTGATCGCAGACCGCAATCCAAAAACAGGAAAAATAACGCCCTGTTTCACCCCGGAACTGAGTGCACCCCGCCAAACGGGACGACTTGGTCGCACGCGGTCTTTACCGAAACGTGCGCGTCGTTGATACGGTCATATGGGATTTTGCAGAAGTCGATTCGGATGTGCGTGCACACCGGAATCAACGCGTATCCGCCGACGATACCCCATATCCGTCCTTTCTAGAACACGCTGTAACTTTGTGTACACATGTCGGATCGAGACGAAACTTGCGCCATCAGACTCGTAGCAATACGCTGGTCCTGTGACCCAAGTTTGGTTCAATTCTGAGAACGTTGACAAAATCGCGTATCGTGGGCCCCACAGCTCCACTTGACGGGCGATTTTGTGATCGGCTCATCGGAATCTAATTCTGGAAGTTCCGTTGGGTTCGTATCATCGTTCCTGACTTGTAGACACCAAGTTTGAGGAATTTGGAGACCTTTGACCCTGGCACGCTTTTCGGTGCAAAGTGGCCCACATGTGGAACCCGCTTTGGCCCAGAAATGCCCTTTTTGCCCCTGTGTCCAAATTGGACGTAAGGACATGCGTTTCTAGCTATTCAACACTTCTGAGACTGTTGGTAATGTTTATTACAGTTTTTGGAGGAGTACCCACCGGATCCACTGATACAGGGATAGCTTTTGGTATTCAAACACCAGGCAAGTGTACCTTGCCAAACTCTGCATTATTGTTATATATTTTTCTTGCTTCGTTATATTGCTGTGCATGCTTAACCTAGGACCGTGTGACATACTTAGCATCCGATTATCAGTCGGGTGCCAACATCGTACGCGGTGTTGTGTATTGTCATTTAGAGATGGATACTCGTGACACTTTATCTTCTCGTACTTGTCTTACCAAGTACACTATGACCCAGGACACTTGACACTGTTCATGAGACAGGATCTTTCCGAGATATTCGTGGTGATTCTGTATAGGATACAGGACTTGACAGAGATACTATATTCTTAGATACATTATGACTTGTGCATTAGTTATGATCCCGCTGACATGGACATGAGACGTTATGGTCATGATATGCGTGGTTATATTGGGTGGGGAGAGACACACAGACTATAGGCTGATCATATATATACATCCCTATTATTGTGAGGCATAAGACTCTGAAGCCCGAGCTTGGCCCATTACTCATTATTACTGCTGCTACCGGCTCCCCGACACAGAGCTTGTAGTGGTTTCAGCCTGAGTTCTAGTGCTGCTCTCATCTTGCATATCACCTAGCTGGTTATTTAGTGTTCCCTTATTGTTCCGTCTATTGTTGGAGAGACCCACAGGCTACAGGTTGACTATATTATGCCGGCTACTCAGTCTCCCGTTGAGCTAGACCACCACATGATACCACTGCTACCGGCTCCCCTACACAGAGCTTGTAGTGTTTCAACCTGAGTACTATTGATGTTCTCTCTTACATTTTACACAGATGTTTACTTACTTACCCTACTTATCTCATTATTTGCTGCACTGCTTATATTTTGGCTTGTATATTTTCTGTACCTTGCTATGTCCCCTGAGGACCTGGATATGGATTATGTCCCCAGAATTTGCAGACGAGATCTATCCCGAGGTATACGGGACCGCAGCAGGAGCTGATCCAGGAGCTGTACCGCCATCTGAGGACGAGGTGTTAGCCGAAGACTTTTCCTGAGCATCCATGTTCCATGCTCAGTATTTATTTATTTATTTATTTCAGTCATTCATATTCTGGTCTGTTGAACCATTATAGTAGATATTTATCGGGTTGTTCCCCGAAGTACTTTGTTGAGACTAGCTGCTGATTTATATTCCTTATTTATCCTATGGATCATATTTTTATATCTTGTGTGGATGAGATTAGTTGTGCCATATTGTCGTAGACTTGATTATACAGCTTAAGTATGCCCTGATGGATCCATTAAATTGGGTTTGTCCATCGGTGCGTACTGCTGGCCATTGCCACGTATCTGGTCCCTCGGTATTTTGGGACTGGGGCGTGACAGGACTTGTATCCCATGCTACTGTGGTGTGACACCACGATGAGGTAAAAGATATAAAGCCTCGGTTATGAGCCATGTCACAGCGGCAGTAGCAACGCAAATAGGCAGGTAATCTAATGCTAAAATGATAGAGAGTTATAGCACATCACTACTAAGAGGCCGGTAACCTCATGCTACAGTGGGTGATACCACATGAGGTAGTTAACCTCGGTGCAAGCCATGTCACATCGGTATAGCACCGCACGGAATCGCAAGGCTTCATGCTAGGATGTAGTACAGTACTACTAAGAGGCTGGTAATCTCATGCTACTGTAGTGACATACAAGAGGTAGTTAACCTCAGCTGTGAGCCATGTCACAGTGGCGTAGCACCGCACAGAAGCGTAAGGATTCATGCATAAAAATATTAAACTCTCTTAAAAAGGAACTCACCTAAGTGTATTGACAGAGATATATGCCGTCTCTTGAGGGTAAACTAGTAGACACCCAAAATACATACACTGAAATAATGTCAGCACAGGGCCTTTAATGTGCGACCGGAGACACAACTGATGTCATTGTGTGAGTGGGAAGAACATCAGCTATGGTTCAGAATTCAAGGCATAGTCCTTTCTAGTATCATACTGTTTTTTGACCTATGCGGGAAGATTCAAGTCATGAGCGACATCTATCCTAATGCATGATGGAAAGTCACTGTGAGGAATGTCATGCCCCAATTTTGTAGAATCGATAGTCTTCCCCCGGGCATGATGCCGTGCGTGCCTAGGTTACGCAAAACCCAAGGCAAAGGTATTTGATATAACGAGCACATATTCAGAGTACGCAGATAATTGAACACAATATTGAAACAAAAAAATGTTCTCTTTATTTATTTATAATGAACATCATTTACAAACTCTTGAACTTGTACAAAAGGGTGCCTTGAAGGCTTACAAAAGAAGACGCAAAATGAGATAGCCGTCTGATAGATTACATTATTTTACTAAAACTTCAAAAGCTATAGACACCTTCGGACGAAACTATCGCCTTGCCACGGAGCTGTATAAGGTATCTGTACGAGATCATAGAACTTCGAAACACACTTTAAGGGCACGATCAGGGCATCCCGGTAGGTGTCATGCCCCGGTTCCGCAGAACTGAACGTCCTCGCTTGGGCTTCCCACACCCCGGTCCTGCAGAGCCGTCGTCCTCGCTTGGCGTGATACCGTAAAAGCCTGGGATTGCGCTTGTACAAGGCGTACTCATGCTTATTTTGTAACACAAATATTTGAAGATAGAGTATACATCATTCATAGAGAAATTGAACACACATTTGAAATAAAAATAGCTTTTTGTTGATAATTCTCTGAAATAAAAACATAAGGCCCTCAAACGGCCAAGATGAAAATGCCAGACTTGGCTTACAACTTGTCGAAATATTAAAATGAGATACAACATTTCTCCATACATCATATACCTTATTGAAATATTAAAACTCATGGACCAACTTCAGTTAGAGTCTTTTTCTTCACTTAGAAGCTTTAAGTGCAAGGCTTCTAAAGAGTCAGACCAAAACCTTCAATGTTCCTTCGCAGCAGCCAAATTTCCAACAACTGAGGATGCCCACAAACATGGGTTAGTACGCAACATGTACTGGTGAGCGGCCTCAACTAATCTCACCTAAAAATCTAACAGTAAGTAGATATGTGAAAGCAACAGTTATTATTGTGATCTTGCTATGTTTTCTTAAGTCCAATTAACAATTCATATCTCAAGAACATAAGGAACACATATATTTATCACCATATTTGGTGATTCTTACCCACGATCGTTCAGCTATCCCTGTTTATGAATAATAACTTACTCTGCTTGCACAAGACATTATTAGCATGCACCCTGTCTATATGAAGGTCACTGGCCAAGCCATCACGATATTCTTAGAATTTCAGTGCCCCATTCAGTGCAGGGAGCTAGCCTCACTGAAGGTTCAGAACTTCCGATGTAATTACTTTAGTACCCATGTTCCCCCTAGGACGAAGCGGTCCTATGGCCTCGGTGCACCGCTTCGAGGAACCTACCCCTTGTGCACAAGTTTGTTTATGACCAAGCATAAATGCAACTAGTTAGTAGAAAAAATATACAAATACATAAACTTGATATAGTATTCCAGAGTCATATTGATTGTCTTAGCCACAGCCCACCATACTTACCGCCCAGTGTTGGGTCTTATTGATTGTCTTAGCCAGAACCCACCATACTTACTGCCTAGTTCAGGATCTTTGTCACATAATCAATTATACTACAACAGTCCAGTTCATAGTAATGTGATTATTATCTTGCTTATCTTTCTGGGTTCTTTGCTAGGTATAATTGATTATTTTGTTAAGCATGATGACTAAAAGATTCATCGAAGGATCGAAGTCACTCACTAATTGGTGAATTGCTGAGAAAGAGAGATCTTCTTCGCGACTTCAAGCTTGGTTCATAGGTTCACCTGCATTGGCACCAACAAAGGTTCAGGATCTTTCTTCTCTTTCTCTCAGTAATTCAATATGTAAATGCGAGATAGTGAATGCATGCAATGAAAGCCGTTTATCAAAATCATGAAAACACAAATAATTAAACCAACAGTAAAAAACAACGTCAAAAACCAACAACGCACGAGTCTTGAGGTATAGACCCTTATATGGAGTTCACTTCCCAGGACACCATGCACTGTATCTTGGAAGAAACTTCTAAGGATTCCATCCCATAACGAGGAACGACTCCCCGTTTGTTTGTCCCGACCAATCGATACCGGCAAAGTTTCCCCATTCTCTGATTTTGACTCGGCCATTCAGCCGCTAGCCCAGTCTGTTCTCCGCAACAGGATCAGGGCACTACAGTAGGTGGACTGGATTGGGAAGTCACTCTAGCTCCTTGCAGGATCGCCTTGGTATGGGAAACCTGTTGTAACGAGGGCCAGTACACCGAAATATAATGGTGAAGGCGAGCTAACCCAACTATACCAATCTACACGTTGTTTATGTGAAGCATGCAAATTATTATGTGGTCTTTCTATCTTGCCTTAGTTCAAGTTACAAGCAAGCAACAGATATAAAAATTGACTGAAATAAATATGCCACCGTTCGGTGACTTTTACCTGCCCGTCTGAACCACATGCACAACACTTACCATGATCTTCCTTGCTACGAAGACATAGTTAGTTTGCACAGTTTAAATATACAAGGGGTTCACTGGCATGATGCCATAATAGATGAGTTATAGTCTCGAGACGGGAATGGTAAATAACAGGCGACTATTTAGAATGTTCATGTAAACCCTCTCACCCAAAATAGGTATTTTGCGTGTACTTTATATTATTTTATTTATTATAGATTATTTTAAATATTGAATTACTTTATAATATTCTATTATTTAATTAGAAAATAAATTTCTTAGTATATTTACTAATGTAAATATTTATTTAGAATTATTTTTAGGCTATTTTAGATTTTTAGAGATTTTTCTAGAATTTTTAGGTAATTAAAACATAGGGAACGTAAATTTCTAGGCCTTCCATGATTTACTATAATACCATACTTGCATATTTACAAAATATTTATTTTAGGTTAAAATATTTAATTATATTTTTATGTAATTTATTTAGAATTTTAAGAAATTTATTTAGATTTTTGAAATTATTTAGGATTTATTTGGATATATATAGTCTTAATATTAGATATATGCTAATTTAGTGTTAATAGTTATTAATAAGATTATATATAAATTATTTGTATTATCTTTAATTCTATTTAAGATTATAAATTATTGAGATAAATTTAAACTCTATTTTAAATTAATTCAAATCATGAGCCTAGTAGGAAAGCAACTTCATGCATATCCTATCTTTATGTAAACTCATCATAATCCTATCCAAATTAGCCAATCATAGTCGTATTCAATTAAGTAGTGTACACCATTATAAATAACTCATCCTTCATATTTTTCTTCCCTAAATTTTTCTCATTTTCGTCCCAAAACAATCAAAATTCGTCATAAATTCAGCTTCATTTTTTAGTAGTTATGACGACTTAAATAGACGATATCTCCTAGCTCCGGACACCAAACGCGCTCCAGTTTTTTTGTTAGAACCATATCAAGGTTAATTTTCTGAATATATAAATTATTTTAATAATTTTAGAGCCAAATTTTCCAGAATATTCTGAAAGTGCCAGTTGTCCGAAATCAGACGCGTTTCCGTATTTTCGAGATTTTGGGAGATCCCGAATTCGGAATTACTAACCGTTTGAAGTTTTAGAAAGTTGACGTGATGAAATAAAATAAATTAATATTTTCATAATTTAATATGTAAGTTTAATTTACTGTAAAATTTGTGCAACGTATACGTAAATAGGAAATCACCGAAAATTGTCATCTGTGCGCCCTTGTGGACATAACCCTTTAACGACTTATGGTTTTATGAAACTATCGATTCCAATGTTCATGTAGCACTGAAATCTATATAATTCTATAAACAAATCAAGGATTTGAGTCGGTTGACTTTTTGGTCAACGGATTGCCTCGATTTGCGTGTCATGGATCACAAATCCGTAAAGTTGACTTTCGTTGGACCAAAATTAGGGTTTAACAATAAAATAAGATTATAATAAGATTAAAAAACTATTTTAAGTTATTTTATTCAGAATTAAAATAGATTAAAAATTGAGGAACCTATTCACCCACTTTTGTAACCTAACTTGTTTAATTTATGTGACGGGTAGATCGGACGACGCCTTGAGTTTGGACTTTATTCTTTTTCAGACCAGGCAAGATGCCTTGCCAAATTATTTACAGTACTTTGCATGCTTATTATATTTCTGTATATTCATTGCATGTGTATTTTCTTTCAGTCATAAGTATATGCTCTCTCTCTCTCTCTCTCTCTCTCTCTCTCTCTCTCTATATATATATATATATATATATATATATATATATATATATATGTTGACAGACACTTGACACATAGTATCATAGGAGGGGAGGAGAATCAGTAGGCGTATGGGCTACAACCACTCTGGTAAACCGTAGTATCTAGCACGTACTACGGTAGTGTGTCGTGCTGGTCGCTACCCCCACGATATGTCAATTTCTGGAGTCTCGCTGGTTGCTACTCCAGCGGTATATCGATTTTTGATGTCCCTGACGTGTGTGTGAGTTGTGAGATTTAGATCAAGTAGCCTACCCATGCCCATACGTCGAAAAGTTGTCCTTATTATGCATTCATATAGATTGTCTTATACAACGTACTTACATATTTTCTACCTATTATGCATGTTTACTGTATTCAAATTGGCATACTTCTATGTATCTTGTTACGTCCCTCTGAGGACCTGGTACCTTTCCAGGTGTAGACGGTCTTGACTATTCGCAGGAGCACGGATCAGGACTTACTACTTATCTCTTCCGAGGAGGTCTTACCTTCTGAGCTTCTTTGATTATCTCTAGCGATGGATCGCTTCGCTGATACCTTTATATCATCATCTTATTTTATATTGGAGATTTTATACTCCTCTCTCATTTTAGTATTGATATAGTCATTGGTAGTGGATTTGTCTCCACCCGACTATTATTTTGGATTATTCAGACTCATTATTCTAGTTTAGTTATTTCTTTTCTATGACTTTTTGTGTGGATGAGATTAATATTTCTGTGACTTGTGACTATATATATACCACATGTGAGTTAATATTCATATTACAGCGTCCGTATGTATTATGGTATCCATATATTGGAGTTGCCATATACATATGGCTGGCATGCTTACGTATTCCTAGTCCTACGTATTTTGGGATATATTAGAGTTGCCATATTCAATCTATCCCAATCGAACGATACCGAAAGTATTTCTTAGCCACGCTCCCTGAATAGGAGGAACATGGCACCACAAGGAACGCTCGACCATATATTGTGATATATGTGGAGCATTGTTGGTGTTTTTTACTTTGCTTTGGGAGTTTTAGTCTCACATTGGGAAACCACCAATGTGTATATCTCAATATATAGCTTGGCTTAATATTGGTATATGCACATGGGGTGGTGGCCTATGTGGGTTAACTTTCCTAGAGGGATTAAGTGTGAACCCCTTTATGACAATATTTATTTTGTCACCACCTTTGGGATGCTTCCTTCAGGAGCTAAGCCCCAAAGGGGCTTAATAACTCAGAATCGGGCTCAATGGAGCAAAGTGACGCTTTGTTGGCGTACTTTACACTTAGCACGTTAGCATCATCGCATGGCGCTCAAGCGCTTATTTTATGCGTGAGTTGCATGAACGGTTGTTGTAGTACCCCGCTCCGTATTGGTACTATGTATAAGAGATATCGGTTTGCTGACTCAAAAATAAAATATTCTTGAAGAGATCCTTGTTGAACTAGAAGATGACTGATCTAGGTGAGTGGATAGAACTTCGTTCTCTGATTCTTGCACACCTTAATAATAAATCTGAGTTTTTGAAATGCTTGTTTATTTAATAAGATAATATTTTTAATGAGAATGATAGAACGAGAACCTGCTTGCCTAAAAAGAGATAGAACCATTTCCATGCTAAGTTGAAAAATATAATATTGTATGTTAGTTACAATGACACCGCTATCGGATGAACCTTGCCATGCTAAAGAAAGAGTAGAACTGCATGCTAACTAGAAGAGATAAATAGACCTGTGCCATGCTAGCTTAAATTAAAGATCGTTCATATGTTTGCTTGTCGTCGTGTATATAATTGCTTGTCATGGATGCAAAAGCTTGATTGAATATATGCTTGTTTTGTTATAAGAGTAAATGGCTTATCTTGTTAGAGAAGCGACTAGTTGTCCACCCTGATATTTCAGTCCTACGGAATCTAGGGGGGTGCGGCTATTAGATAAGAGATAGATGGATTAAAATCTTGTATTGTCACGTTGTGTTATACTTGTGATATGCTTGTTATCGAGGAGATTGCAGGGGATGGGGGCTAAATGACAAGTTGGAGACTAATAGTACGTCCCGATGTTCCGGTCCTACGGGATGTAGGGGGGGCATGACTATTAGAATGGTGGATAGAGATTGATGGGGTGAGACTAATAGTGCGTCCTGATATTCTGGTCCTACGGAATCTAGGTGGACATGACTATTAGATGGGAGGCGGTGCTTCTGTTGGGAAGAGTTTGAGTTTGAGTTAGAGAAGTTAGCTTGTTCATAGAGATAGCTGCATTCAGGTAGTTAGGGCGCATGCTAAGCTAGCCTTCTTGCATACCTAATTGTTTGATGCAGAGATGGACAGGGAAAGAGAACCATATATATATATATATATATATATATATATATATATATATATATATATATATATATATACATATGCAAATTGTTGCTAACTTGTATGTCTGCTGCAGGGATAACCGTTCGGCAAGGGGTAAGAAACACGAAGAACATATATATATATATATATATATATATATATATATATATATATATATATATATATATATATATCTTGCTTGTTCATATTATATGCATCATAGAGTTTATCTGATAGTGTTTCATGCATTCGCATCGGTCGAACAATGGCTATTAGTGCAGAGCTAAATCTTGGTCACGGCTGTTATTTTGAGCGCATTTAATGAAGAGCAACCATGAGTCACAGCTGCTAATAACATCAGATAAAGAGTTATTAGTTAGCTGGTTACCGCTATTGATCTTGAGTTTCTCGGGGACCGATATCTTATAGATAGTTCATCTTGTTTGCTTGATATAATGATAGTCCGCTAAATGCTGCATTGTCCCTAGAGTCTTTGAGTATAGCTCACGAGATACGCTGTGCACACCCTGATTGGTACATCGTGCTTGAACTGTTTGCCTTGTATACTTGGTTGTATTGAACTGAATTCTGATTTCAAAGATATTTCCAAAAGAAGTAATATGACTCTGTTCCTGTACTACATATAATGAACCTAGTTAAAACTAGAAAGATCACTAGTAATGTAATATTTTATAACATAATTATTTAGTGTTAGTTTTAGTGAATGTTGCTTCTGTTTGTTGATTTTAGACTCACAAGTACTTTCTCCAAAGTGCTGACCCACCACAGTTTGCTTGATCGCAGGTGCTGGATCATCCAAGGAAGCGATAGCCGTGCCTCATCCCCATGACCTAGAAATTTGATGTCGATGCTTGAGCCGTATCGATATTTTGAGCTGCTTTTATATAGAGGAACATAATGTATGGATCGATGCCATTGTATTAAGAGAACCTCGTGCCTTGTGATTTACTTCATATACTCAGATGGATTATTGTTTGCAACACTGTTCCTCCGCTGCGTACTCGATCGATTCGATGATAGCCAAAACTTTAACGATGTTGCCTTGTGCAAGCGCAATCCCAGGCTCGTACGATATTATGTCTCGATGGCAAATGACATACATCCCGCGGGAGCGCATGGGTGCAGTGATTCGCGCCCTGCGGGGGCATTTTCGGGACCTTCGGGATCGGGGTGTGACATAATGGTATCAGAGAAACTCGATCCTCTGGACTTATGCCTATTTCGCTACTGTTCCTAGATGACGATTCCTTGTATATTGATATCGTTACTGAGTTGAGTGTTCCGTACAATAAGTCCATAAATATTCTCAAAAATGAGCGCAAAAGTTTTTTGGATTTTATTTGTTGCTTGAGAGTTGTGCTTTCGTGCTTGTGATTTGCTAGAGTTTTCGATTGAGGATGGTGAGGGATGAGGACTATCACTGCTCTGGATATCGAAAGTTTCTCCTTGAAGTTTTGAGGACAAAATATTTCTTGGTGGGTAAGTATGTAGTGCCCCGCTCCGTGTTGGGACTATGTATAAGAGATATCGGTTTGCTAACTCAAAAATAAAACCTTCTTGAAGTGCTCCTTGTTGAACTAGAAGATGACTGATCTAGGTGAGTGGACAAAACTTCGTTCTCTGATTCTTGCACGTCTTCATAATGAATCTGAGTTTTTGAAATGCTAGTTTGTTTAATAAGATAATGTTCGCATTATGAATGATAGAACGAGAACCTACTTGCCTAGAAGACACCGCTATTGGACGAACCTTTCCATGTTAAAGAAAGAGTAGAACTGCATGCTAACTAGAAGAGATAAATAGACCCGTGCTATGCAAGCTTAAATTAAAGATCGTTCATATGTTTGCTTATCATCGTTTATATAATTGCTTGTCTTAGATGCAAAAGCTTGATTGAATGTATGCTTGTTTTGTTATAAGAGTAAATGGCTTATCTTGTTAGAGAAGAGACTATTAGCCCGCCTTGATGTTCCGGTCCTACGGGATCTAGGGGTACGGCTATTAGATAAGAGATAGATGGATTGAAAGCTTGTATTATCACGTTGTATTATACTTGTTATATGCTTTCTATCAAGGAGCTTGCGGGGGATGGAGGCTAAATGACAAGTTAGAGACTAATAGTGCGTCCTGATATTTCGTTCCTACGGGATTTAGGGGGCGTGGCTATAAGAATGGTGGATGGAGATTGATGGGGGTGAGACTAATAGTGCGTCCAAATGTTCCAGTCCTTCGGGATCTAGGGAGATGTGGCTATTAGATGGTAGACAGTGCTTCTGTTGGTAAGAGTTTGAGTTTGAGTTAGAGAAGTTATCTTGTTCCTGGAGATAGCTGCATTTAGGTAGTTAGGGCGCATGCTAGGCTGGCCTTCTTGTATACATAACTGCCTAACTGTTTGATGCAAAGACGGACAGAAAAAGAGAACCATATATATATATATATATATATATATACAAATTGTTGCTAAATTGTATATCTGCTACAGGAATAACCGTTCGGCAAGGGGTAAGAAACACGACGAATATATATATATATATATATATATATATATATATATATATATATATATATATATATATATGTAAATTGTTTCTAACTTGTATGTCTGCTATATATATATATATATATATATATATATATATATATATATATATATATATATATATATATAGCTTGTCTGTTCAGATCATATGCATCATAGAGTTTATTTGATAGTGTTTCACGCATTCGCATCGGTCGGACAATGGCTATTAGTGCAGAGCTGAACCTTGGTCATGGCTGCTATTTGAGCGTATTTTAGTGAAGAGCAACCATGAGTCACATCTGCTAATAACATCAGATAAAGAGTCATTAGTTAGCTGGATTACCGCTACTGATCCTGAGTTTCTCAGGGACCGACATCTTATAGATAGTTTATCATGTTTGATTGATAGAATGATAGTCCGCTAAATGCTGTATTGTCTTTAGAGTCTTTGATTATAGCTCACGAGACACGCTGCACACACCCTGATTGGTACATCGTGCTTGAACTGTTTGTCTTGTATGCTTGGTTGTATTGAACTGAATTCTTATTTCAAAGATGTTTCCAAAAGAAGTAATATGACTCTGTTCCTGTACTGCATGTAACAAACCTAGGTAAAACTAGAAAGATCACTAGTAATATAATATTTTATAACATAATTACTTAGTGTTGGTTTTAGTGAATGTTGCTTTTGTTCGTTGATTTTAGACTCACTAGTACTTTCTCCAAAGTATTGACCCACCAACAGTTTGCTTGTTCGCAGGTGCTCGATCATCCGAGAAAGTGATAGTCGTGTCTCATCCCCAGGACCCAAAAATCTGGCGTCGATGCCTTGAGCCGTATTGATGTTTTGAGCTACTTTTGTAGAGAGAGATATAATATATGGAACGATGCCATTGTATTCAGAGAACCTCGTGCCTTGTGATTTGTCCCGTATACTCAGATGGATTATTGTTTGCAACACTGCCCCTTCACTGCGTACACAATAGATTTGGTGATAGCCAAAACTTTAACGATGTTGCCTTGTGCGAGAGCAGCCCTAGGGTCGTATGGCATCGCTTCTCGATAAAAAATGGTATACGCCCCATGGGAGCGCCTCGGTGCGGTGATTCGCGCCCAGCGAGAGCGTCGTCGGGACCTTCAGGATCAAGATATGACAGTTGCTTGCTCAGCTATGCGGCCTGGGGCTATACGGACTGGAGCAATGCGGCCTGACGATATGCGTCTAGGGGCTATACGATGTGGAGCTATGTGGCCAGGCGCTATGCGTCCAGCTGGTTAGCATGAGCGAATCGAGTGTGGAGGGGAAAGTATATGCTATTGACGGCGCATGCGGCACATTATTATCCGTGCCTTCCGTAACATGTGATATATGTGGCACGCAAGTGTCTGTGCACAATGGCAGCTGCTTGACGGCATTTGGCGGTACTAATCTATGCAGCGTGACTGGCGGCTTCGACTACGCACGCGGCTTGGTGTCTAAGTTTAGCATTATGATAATCGACCAATCACCATAGTAACTTCTACTTAAACTCAGCAATGTCCAGATATGCATTAAATGTTATCATATTTTCTTCTATATATTCCTTGTTTGTCTAACATATATGTGCAAAAAAGCAATGGACATATGATAGGAAGAAATGATGACGAGGCAAAGACGATGTTATACCAGAAGATTTCATCCAACTGCCTACGACTTATTCAGAGCCTCGCACTGGGGGGTTCCCTGGCCGGTCAGCAGACGGGGGTCGAGGGGGTAACGCCCCTCGTGCGGGTTCGGGGGAGAAGCCCCTGAAAAGTATTCAGATTTCCAGATCTTGCTATCTTTGGACAACTGTCATCAAGAAAAAAGTTGTCTTCAAGTCAGCAGAAGATTGGCATCATCAGTGCTCTTGGTCTTTTATCTTTTGTTTGTTATGTATTTTATATTTTATTTATAGGACCAAATGTACATCGGGTTCACAGTAGACACTAGGAAGCTCAAACCCATATTAAACCATAACCTAGTCCACTCAAAACAGCCTAAACCAAACCAAACCAAACCAAACCAAACCTGGACCCAACATTCTGGAAATAGACCAAAAGAGTTCGAACCAAACTCGGGCCAAACTCGGTATGGGTCAAACCAGAAAATTGAGTCAGCCTCATCTTCCGGATGACCAGGCTTTAACTTTCGAATTTATGAACATTTTGTGACCGAACTCGGATCGAGTTCTGCTCGAACTCTGCCTGAACTTGGTTCATTAAAATCCTATAAATAGAGAAGAATTTCTCCATTCCAAATCACTCATCCATTCTTCATTCTTCTCATCTATTCTTGAGTGTTAGCCTGAGCAATAAACCTTTTCTATTTCCAAGATCAACTCACAGCCTTCTAGTGCCAAGTACAATTTTGATTTAGAAGTCTGATCGAGTTGTATAGCTTGGTTTACAAGTTTGTCTTCCATACAAGTTTAAAGTCAGCAAGCTCTTCGGATCAAAAGCTTGTGGTTGTAAGAAGTCGCGAGTCCTTCAGATCATAGTTCATGATGTAAGAAGTTGACATGCTCTTCGGATCAAAGGCGCATATGTACCCTATTTCACAAATAGTGGAGTAACTCCGAGCAAGAGTTATCGGGGCTGGAGTAGTCCTCTCAGAGGAAAACTTGGATAAAATTTTTGGTGTTTGCGTTTGCTCTTCTTACTATTCTTTATTGTGCATATTCTTAATTTTTGTATCTGTTGGTACATTTACTGCCTTTACTTAGAATTTCTAATTGGTGATTATTTTCTGCTGCACATGCACTTACTCTATGCACCCCCTATAGAGTTGCTACATGATTCTATAATTGGTATCAGAGCACGATTCTCTTGATAAAGGATTAACACCCTAGAGCAGATCTATGGCAACTGCACGACCAATTTACACCAACAGTGGTGAAGTCCAGTCGACAAATAGGCCACCCCTATTTGATGGTACCAACTACACATATTGGAAGACACGCATGAGCTTTTATCTTAAATCTCTTGACTTTGACTTATGGACTAATGTTATTGATGATTGCAGAAAACCTATTATCATTTCTCCTCTTACTTCAAATATAGTTAACAAATTTTATTATGACTACACGAAGGAAGAAAAAGTAGCAGCTAGCCTTGATGCTAAGGCAATAAATATTTTATTTTGTGCTTTAAATAAATTTTTATTCAATCATATTTATGCCTGCACAACATCTCATAAGATCTGGAAACTTCTTGAAGTTACTTATGATAACATGTATTAAAGTGAGGCAAACAATTCTGAAGACGAAGAAGAAAGTCCTCAAAATACAAATAAGAGCATATGGCACGAAAGTGAAGCTAGCGACTCAAAGGAAGAAGAAAAGCCTCAAAATGCTGCAAACGTATGTTTAATAGCATTTGATCAGGTATCTACGAATCCTCTCTATGAATACTTTATCTTTGATGAGTTATCTGATGCTTTCAGTAATTTATTTGAAGATCATAAGAAGCTTAGGAATAACTATAAGCAAGCTAGAAAAGATATTAAGTCTTATCATCTTGAGAATGAAAAACTTACTTGTTTATTGGATAATGTTAGAGATACTTCCTCTTCTGATGCTTATGATGAGATTTCCATACTTAAGCTTAGACTGCAAGAGGCACTTGAATGCATTGAGAAAAGCACTCAAAAAAATGTTAATAAGGAGGAATTAGAATCAGAAAAGAAGAAGTATTCTATTGCTTCACAAAGAATTGATGCTCTAATTGTTAAATATGATGATCTATATGCTAACTCTAAAAAGTTAGAGATTAGACTTGGGAAACAAGTAATGGAACCTATGAATCAGTCTAACACAAGACACATGACTCATCACAAAGACACACACGTCATATCATTTCTAAAGGAAGCAAGTAAAGCTAAAGATTTACACAATCACGCCTTTATCTATACACAACCATAAAAGAATGTTCATATCACACATTGCACCTATACATCTACTTCAAACACAATAGTCATGTTACATGTCACTATTGTGGTTTGAAAGGACACATATCTAGACAGTGCTATGTTAGAAAATAAGTTGATATGAATTGGTTTCCCAAAGCTAACAAATGTGGATCCAAATTTATTTGGATACCAAAGTCTCTGCCTAATGATGTAGGTAGAATGATTTGTATCGAGACTTAGCACCAAGGAGAGCGTTGGTGATTGAAAAGCTGCAAAGGACATCTTTCAAGCAATTGTACCAACATAAATATGGCTACTTGAGCCATTTTGGTAACGTGCAAATTGATTCTTCCTAGAATGGCTATAATTATAGAATCTAGAATATTTTTTTATCAATGTCTTATTACTATCTCTTATTGATATCTTTAGTTGTTATTTATTTAAATCAATGTGAGATGTGACACTAGCATGCTTAGTTAAATTCTTTTGTAACCACTTCTATCTAGCATGACTAGTTGTTTAGCTAAAAGATTAGCTCATGCAATATTTCACACACTTTCTACTTGTGAGACATCACTTTTAAGAGATCATCAGTTAAACATGGGCATTAGCTTATAATTTGTTGACACTAAACATCAACTAACAAACATCTTTACTAAACTCCTAGCTGAGGAATGTTTCAACTTTATTCGTTAAGAATTAGAGATTTTGGATAATGACACTCTATGATGATATGATTTGCATATATATATATATATATATATATATATATATATATATATATATATATATATATATATATATATATATATATATTTCAAACAAAGTTCTTTCAAGTAAAAATTAGTTTTGGTACATGCCAAAAGGGATCTTCTGTCAAAAAGGCGTAATAGCCTAAGTGACACGGTATTTAAGTGTCTTCGTGACCACCGCTAGCTGGGATCCGGCCCCCACAACTAACCCCAAAATGATCAATACTTGTTAGAATAATGATTTGTTAAGGACTATTTTGCAAATTATTTTCAAAATATAGTTGCGAATCCGAGCTCTATTCTCTGACTTAAAGTTGGAAACTGCAATTTCAGTCATTGCTGCAGTGCTTCTGATGCTTGAACTTTATTTAAGATGGATATTGCTGATGTTCTAGTTTAGTTCACTTTGTTCTAACTTTCACTTACCTCGTATATTAGCTATTGATTATGTTGACCAAATTGTGCATTTCTTATCATGTCGTTTTTTTTCTTCCTTAAAGTCATTTCTAATTAAATATTTAGGCTTTTTGGCTGAAATTTTGGATACATGATGTTTATAGTAGTTGAATCCTTTCATATATGCCTGTATGATTTATTGTTTATTGTTTCCTTTTGAGAATTATTGGGATATCTGAGAGAAGTAGTTTAATTGTCTATTGTATATGACTAGATTTGAATATTCAGTTATGTGCTATAACATGATGTTTATAGTAATTTTTATCCTATGTATTGAATATATCTATATCTAGTTACCTTCAATTGTTAAGTATATAAGTTATTGTTATGATATGCAAGTCGTTATTCTTATGTTGACATTTTAGCTACTTACTCTTCATTTACCATATGATCATATTATATACCTTATGTTACTCACCTTATGTTTATGATATATTCTTGGGTTGTGGGAGAGCCGTAAACTAGTTATTTTGTGCATATTCGTCAACATCTCATATACTATGGGGGAACTTATGCACAAGTACAAGCCTTGGTAACATCAGTTGTATCAATATCTCCTATTACGGGGGAGTTTTTTTTTTATCATGTCAAAGAAAAAGAAGTAAGTTTAAGAATGCAAGTATCTGTGATTATTGTTTTTGAAGTACACATTGATTATAACTGTCTTAAACTTAACTGATTTTCCATAAAAAAAAGGGGGGGGGGGGGGAGATTGTTGGCCCAATGTTTAAGTTGAGTTTTTGAATATGGCTAATCGATTAAGTTTAGCATTATGATAATCGATCAATCACTATAGTAACTTCTACTTAAACTCAACAATGTCAAAATATGCATTAAATGTTATCATATTTGCTTCTATATATTCCTTGTTCGTCTAACATGTATATGCATAAAATTAATGTACATATGATATGAAGAAATGACGATGAGACAAAGACGACGTTATACAAGATTTAATCCAACCATCTACGACTTATCCGGAGTCTCGCACTCGTGGGTTTCGTTGTCCGGTCAGCGGACGGGGGTCGAGGGGGCAGCGTCCCTCGTGGGGGTTCGGGGGCGAAGCCCCTGAAAGACATTCAGATTTCCAGATCTGGCTATCTTTGGACAACTGCCGTCAAGAAAAAAGTCATCTTCAAGTCAGCAGAAGATTGGCATCATCAATGCTCTTGGTCTTTTATCTTTCATTTGTTATATATTTTATATTTTGTTTATAGGATAAAATGTACATCGGGTTCGCAGTTGGCACTAGGAAGCTCAAACCCATATTAAATCAGAACCTAGTCCACTCAAAACAGCCTGAACCAAACCAAACCAAACCTGGACCCAACATTCTGGATATAGACCAAAAGAGTTCAGACCGAACTCGGGCCGAACTTGGTCAGGCTCAAACCAGAAAACCGAGTCAACCTCCTCTTCTGGATGACCAGGCTCTAACGTTCGAATTTATGAATGTTAGGTGACCGAACTCTGCCCGGACTCGATTCATTAAAATCCTATAAATAGAGAAGAATTTCTCCATTCCAAATCACTCATCCATTCTTCATTCTTCTCATCTATTCTTGAGTGTTAGCCTGAGCTATAAACCTTTCCTATTCCCAAGATCAACTCCCAGCCTTCTATTGCCAATTACAGTTTCGATTTAGAAGTCTGATCGAGTTGTATAGCTTGGTTTACAAGTTCGTCTTCCATACAAGTTTGAAGTCAGCAAGCTCTTCGGATCAAAAGCTTGTGGTTGTAAGAAGTCGAGAGTCCTCCGGATCAAAGCTCGTGTTGTAAGAAGTTGGCGTGCTCTTCGGATCAATGGCGCGTGTGTACCCTATTTCACAAATAGTTGATTAACCCAGAGCAAGAGTTCTCAGGCCTGGACTAGTCTTCTCAGAGGAAAACCAGGATAAAATTCTCGGTGTTTGCGTTTGCTCTTCTTACTCTTCTTTACTGTGCATATTCTTAATTTTTATACTAACATTTACTGCTTTTACTTAGAATTTCTAATTGGTGATTATTTTTCGCTGCACACGCACTTACTCTATTCATCCCCCCTCTAGAGTTGCTACACGATCCTACAGTTGGATCCTGGGGACATATCGTCGTGTAGGGCGAATCTTGTCTTGTGCACCGATGGTTTTGATCACCCTAGCAAGGAGTTCCTTTCTTTGTATTTTTTTTCTTGTGTCCGTTCTTTCTCATTGTAGCGCCTGCGAACGTAAAGAGAAGAACGTTTTTACCTTTGTTGTTGTATTTTTATTTTCTTGTTCAGTCAGTTTGTAACCTGCTCCTGGTGTTGTGCTTTTTGGGGGTTGTGTGTCACTGAAGAGGAACACTTGTGTGAATTTCAGTCCACCAACTTCTCTTCTGGAGATAGTAGAGACGAACTCTTGTATGAGTCTCTACTTTGTGGACCGTCTCTTCTCTTATCATACTTCGAGACTAACAACACCAAAAAAGTTAGTAATACTTTTGATATTTGGGTTATATATTAGTATAGATTTATATAAAAAAATGGTTTCTATTATTTTGGTTTTGGACTGTAATTTCTAGAAGAGCTATTATTTATTTTATTCCGTGCATAGCTACAGGGGAATGGATTGTTACTTGCACTCATCTTTTCAGAGACTTCTCAGTCTCATTTCACCCACAGAATTTGAATTTCTATTTAAGCATGTGGGTTTAGTTAAATTCTTTGCTAATGCAATTAATTTTACATACTAAGTTCATAAAAAACGTGAACTTGGCCAGATTTTTAGACATCAACTAGAATTTTAGTACTTGCTTATGCATTACGTGTAGTATTGTCGTTGCTTTATAAGTTATGGCATATGGAGAAATATTGGGTAAAATGAACATACCTCTGCAATGATAGTTCATGAACATTGTCGACATTAGTTGTTAGAATTTAATAATTTATCTGTCCGTTTTCAATACAGCAACTCTGGTTTTGTCAGATCAGAATTCCAAAGATGTTTTACTTTCTTGGAGATACATTCTCTCTATTGTATATTAGGGAAGGGCATTATACAGGTTTTTGACCGAAAATCGAATCTAGATTCAGTTGGATTTAAAAAAAAAAAAATCGATTCGACTTATATTTTTAAAATACTAAACATTATTATTCGATTACGGTTTTGGGTTTTCATTTCGATCAAAAACCGAAAACCGAATAAGAATTGTGCAATTATGTAAATACCCTCACTTATATGCATTTTATGATTAAAAATATATTTATTTTGAAAACAACAATTATATATATATATATATATATATATGTGTGTGTGTGTGTGTGTGTGTTTTGATAATTTAACAACTAGTCCAACTTTGAACGCAACTTTGAAATACAACAAGTGTGAACATTATAATTTTAATATAATTTAACCATGATCCCAACTATAGATTCAGAACATTAAACAATAGAAATAGCCCAACAAAACAAACCGAATAAATTATTTGGTTCGGTTTTAGTTATCGCTAATTTCGGTTCTGTTCGATTTTGAATTTTTAGAATTTCGGTTTATTCGGTTGTGACTAATTTGATTCGGTTGAAACCGAATAAACTGAACGCTCACCCCTATATATATATATATATATATATATATATATATATATATATATATATAATTTTTAATATCATTCTATTTCTTAAATTTTATTTAGACTATTGGGCAAATAATTAACCAGGTTAAAACCTGACATAGTATCCAACCTAATATATTATAAGAAATGTTAGATCATACAATACTACATTGATCTTTTTTTCTTCTTCTTCTTTTTGGAGACTATACTACTGGTTGAGTATCAAAATAGACCTAGTTCGACAGATTTGGATGTGGCTAGGTTTGTGTCTGGCATTATCATTCATTTTCTTTCGTTGTTGCTGCTTTTGCTAGCTGTTTCTGTTCTTCATATACATATGCTGGTAACTGTCATTACACTTCATTTTGTTCAAATTAAGAAGGTAAATAAATGGTCCTAAATATCAAAAACTAAAATTTCTTCTTCTTTTGTTGATTATCTTGTTCTGTACACTTAATGGCCGCCATACACATAAACTTCAAGGTGAGCATTGCTCCAACACAGTACTCTCAGACTGAGAACTAAGTATACATAGCTCATGACAGTAGCAATTGAATCAGGTTGACGGCTCGAGGTTGGCAATCCCCAACACCATTAATCTACACCTACCTTTCTTCAATTCTTTCTCCCTAAGTAAAATACACAGACATCTCTACTTTATTCCTCTGACAAGTAATAATAATGTCCACCACTGTTTTTCCTTTTCCTTCCTATTCTCTCACACATTTGTTTCAGTTGGCAAATTGGTTTGGTCTAGATGAGGTTATAACTTTGACTGGCTAACAATATTATTGGTAGATATTGAAACATATTTACTGCCACCAAATTGTATCCCTCAGTTGATTGTTACCAACTCGTGTTCATTCAACCCACCCATAGATAAGGAGGACACATTCACTTTTGTCGCATATGTTGTTGTTCTCTTATGATTCCATCCCACTCAGATACCACCACTCTCCTCTCTTATCCCACTCGGTCAGGAATTCAAAGATGGATACAACATCATATCTGGAACTCTGACTTGTATTCCCAGCAGCAACACATTTTTGTACAAGTCTTCCTTATTGTTTTGCTTTGTTTTCTGGACAACTTCCTTTTTTCTGACTGCACCACCACCATTACCACCACCCACAACACTTGCTCATGGCTATGCAGAGCCAGTACCACCACCACCACCACCACCACCAGCATTGCTTTTGTGAGTTCTCTGTGCAATTATAGTCTTTCTATGGTCAGTACATAACCCAACTAACTATAGCTTCTCCCATACCCAACTAGTATCTATCCTAAGTACAACAAACCATTCAAATATTTGGTATAGAGCCAGAACACAGATGAGCATCCCTCACTTGTTCAGGTGCCCGATAAGCCTGGACCTGTTCACCGACCCCGTCACGCTCAGCACGGGCCAGACCTACGACCGGCCGAGCATCGAGAAATGGCTCGCACAAGGCCACTCGACGTGTCCGGTCACAATGCAGAGGCTCGACGACAAGACTCTAGTCCCCAACCGCACCCTGCAGCACCTGATCCACCAGTGGCTCCTCCTATCCGGTCCCGACCACCCGAACTCCCGGACCGATAAGTCCTCCGGCACCGGCACCGCCTTATCGTTAGCCAGCCTCAAGCAGGCCCTCCAGTGGAATGACACCGGCGTTGCGGCAAAGATTGAGATACTCAAGAAGGTGAGGATTCTGTCGACCGAGTCCGACATCGGCCAGGCCTGTTTGATCGAACTAGGCTTCTTCCAGCAACTGCTGCAGATGTTGTTCCACACGGCCGGTGCAGTGCACGAAGAGCTCGTCGAAGTAGCCCTCGACTGCGTCCTCAGCCTGTCGCCTTCGACTCAACTGGAGTCCCTCAACATTCTCAAGAAAGAGTCCAGGCTCGCTTCGTTCCTGCTCCTCCTGGACCAAGGCAATCCGAGGATCAAGACCAGCCTGTGCTGCCTACTGGAGATGATCGCGACGTCGGTCGCGACGCGGGAGCTGTGTCTGATTCTTGGACAGAATCCACGAGTGCTACGAGTGCTAGTTTCCCTCTTGCACAGCCAAGGCGACGCTCGGGCGTCGGAGGCGGCCGCTAGAGCGATATCGGGCATTTGCTCGGTCGACGCCAACCGTGCCGGCGCGCTCAGGGAAGGCGTGGTGGACGGGCTAATTGCGTACCTCGTGAATTCTAGTCGAGGGGACGATTCGTGGGTTTTGGCCACATTGGAGGTTCTTGTAGGATTGGAGGCCGGCAATAAGGCCCTGATCAAGAATTCCAATGCGATCAAGGTGCTGGTTAAGTACGTTTTCAGGGTGTCGTCGTCGTCGTCGTCATCGAGGGATAGGAACCAAGGGGGGGAGAGCGCGGTCGGGGTGCTGCTGGCGGCGTGCTGCGAGTCGGGGAAGGCGAGAGCGGAGGCGGTGAATGCCGGGGTGCTGATGCAGCTGCTGCTGCTGCTGCAAAGCCAGTGTGGGCCTAAGGGGAAGGCCAAGGCAAGGGCGCTGCTCAAGCTGCTGAGGTCCATGTGGGCCAGGGACCCAGTGATGGCTGCTGCTAATCCTTACAATTTCAAGTAATTGCTACTACCCACTTGAAAAACAAAAAATATTGTGAATATACATACTGGGATCAAAATCTTCGTCATCTCTTATAAATTTGATAAAAAAAAATGGCTTCAAATGTTGTTAGCAGTGGCATATTGTTCGAAAATTTGGTAATGTGGGCCAACTAAATTGGGTGTTCCTTGTATAAAAATGACTGATATCATGATATCTTCTGATTACAGTTACTTTCTAATACTAAAGATTTTCTTGCGTACTTAGTAGAATGTACACTATGAAGAAAGGATTGTCTCGAGACTAAGTGTATCTGGTGATTTTAGTCCTATATAAAACTATGAATATAAAATATCCAAGTAGAGCATAATGGTAAGTTCTCAATAGTCAGAATTGCAACATCCTCATTCAAAACCTCAGCAAAAGTATAATATATATCCAGACTGCAACAGTAGCCAGTTATGCTAAGTTTTGCAAATGCAGTTTGCAGACATGTGATAGCTAGGTGAGAAAGACAATGGCGGTTAATGACAAAAAACTTAATTTTTTTTGATATTTTTCTTGCATACACGTCAATAGAGGTTTTAGTATCGTGCATTTTACATTTCAATTGCTTTTTCTTCTTCTAAATATCTGTAAATTTCAATCCAAAATTAGTATATATATCCTTATAATCAACATCATATATAGCACATCATAGCAGTACAAAGAAGCTTCACAAAGTCTATATGATCGAATGGCAACCTGACATACAACTCCATGTCAGTCTTCCATGTTTATGTCGAATTCAACGTAGTTACGAGCAATAAAAGAAAAAGAAAGAAAGAAAAAAAGAAAAGAAAGAAAGGATCTTCTGGATGAAATGTCACACGAGCACATAATGGTTTGATTTTGGAATTGTCTTTGAAAGGCATATATATACATTTGACCAAGATTTGAAGATGAAGCTAAGTTCATTATTGGTGCACGTGGGGTGATTTGAAGCATTACGTGTTTTGTTCACTACCAATCTCTATCCCAAGTCTGGACATTACTTTTGCGTTTACTTTGAATTTCTCCCTATTCTCAGCCTAATAATCCCATAAAAATTACATTAAAAAAAATATTGGACACCGTAATGGTCGGTGGTGCACTTTGAACAGCAGCAATATTGTCTTGAATACGAATATCTCTATTGGTCATCGAAGGCTCAAAGTAACTCTGATGAAATGATCGTAATATTCATTTGGGATAACCACAAGGTAAGTCGAATATTCTTTTCTTCCATTTCTTCTTCTTCTTTTTGTAGATCCTCGAATGATTTAGGTATCGAAGGTACGAGTGGGAACGGTTTAGGGGTTTACTTTGATTGCGTTATTGAACCGGATTTTTTTTTTATGATTTGTTCAGACACGATCGTTGAAAAATTCTACGAGAGGAAGCGGAACTCCTAATAGGTAGGAGAAACGTGTTAGAAGATCAAACCAGTTACAAATTCAACTTCAGGCTTATCAATTCAAACCTCCAACTCATCCACCTCAATAATCATGGATACGGATAATATCTCTTGATTATATTCTTATTATTTTGGTTGTTCTATTTTTATTTTATTGTGACTATTGTCTTTTATAAATAAAAATGCCATCCATGTAATTTGTGTGGTGATGTTTCTACCAACCTCCATATTATGAGATTTCTATCTACCTACATGTGAGATTTCTACCAACATGCACATATTTTTTTTTCTTGGTATCAGAGCAAGAAAAATGTCTTCTGCATATCTTACTATAAGCAAATTTGTCACCCTTCTCAGGCGTGCAATGACAGAAAAGATGGAGCATTTACCTACTTGTTGTGAGATTTCTACCAACATATACATATTTGTTTTTCTTCTAAATGGACAGAACAAACATAGACAATAGCTGTCATGCCCCGGTTCCATAGATAAGGAACCGAGTCACGTGGCAATGGACAGCAGCGCACTTCGGCGGGCATCCCAATCTAATGGGCCCGTCGGAGTGCACATAAGCTGTAAAGTACAATGAATAACCCAACACATAACACATAAATAGTCAATCTAAATCTCATCCACAGGCAACAAATATAAGAGCACATAGAGGTAATCACAACAACTAATGTGCAGAAAAGAAAAGTCCCGAGATAAAGTATCAAGTACAAGTACTAAAGTAGTCACATGGGAACAAACCCGCTAGTACAAAATAGTAGAATGAAAGTAAGCAATAAGATAACTTGGAACGACATCAGGTAACTAGATAGTAATACCGTCCCAAGGAAAGAGTCACTACCAGTGATCAGGCGAAGTCCTCTGGAATGACCTCGTCCTCAGCAGTGGGTCCTGCTGCTGGATACGTACCCGGACTGTACTCCTCTGGGTAATCCTCGTCGCCTAAACCTGGAAGGAAACTAGGTCCTCAGAGGGACGTAACAAGGTACAAAAATATAGCATGCCAAGTAAACAGAAAGTACAAGTGCAACGACAGGGTACTCTATCATAACCAAACAAGTGTGACACAGTTTAAAGACAATGTTCGACGCGTGGGCTGTCCAAAATAAAATCGTAGCTCCGGACACGAAAACATACGGAACGTACCGCAGCATCGGGTAAAGAGTCACACGGGTGATACCACTACACTAGATACATGATCACTACATAAATACTACATATACATATCTAAGCGCGTGCAGAGGAGCCCAAACGTCTAGTAACTGTCTTTCCCTTCCCAAGCGGTCAACGATTGTGCGCTGAACCTGAACCTCTATCTAACAGTCTCGACACACAGAAATAACTCAACAGACGCGACCCTAAGGTCGTCCCAGTCTCTGGTCATGATGACATTATCAGGATACAAGAATCTGGCTCGATCACAGTGTATGAGTGTGTCCTGGGATATCGATATACTCAGGTACGTACATCAAGGTGTTACGAACATATAACATTCATTCTAAGACGTTAAGACGAACGTCTGCACCCGGTTGTGATCCGGACGCAAAGTATCGATCGCAAACAAAAATACGTGCACAAAGTACATAAAGAAACAATAAATATCTGTAATCTGAAATACAGGGTGGCAAGGTACACTTGCCTGCGTCCGGCTGCTGATGACGGGGATCCGGTACCATGTCCAAGTCCTCAGGTCCCGTAGTACCCAGAGATGAGATACAAACCCAATCAAAATCTATCACACGCCAAACAGGGATGTGACACACATCCATACATATGCTCAGTCTCAGCTACGACTCACAGGGACAAGACGCTAGGGGGTTGACCACAGTTGACTATCGGTACGATACATCAAATCAACTAGTCATCTGTACACTATCATCGACCAATCCTCAAACACAATTAATGATTATTAACCCTTCGTTTCATATCATTTTTACCAAATCACAAAGTACTACTCTAATTTAACCACTTTTAATTTTCAGTCCCCAAATTACCGATTAGGGGTTCTACACTACATACTAGTCCACCATCATCCACGTGCTCCTCAGTGTTCATCAACGTTCAAAATATCAGAATCTTATTTCTCCATAATTTAATTCTCATTAATTTATTTAGCATTTTACCCACCATGTAATATATCCAGGACATTTATTTAAAATCAAATCCTAAACCTCCATGGAAAATCCTTTATCATTTTTATAATTTATTTATGCAAACACTAAACCTAAACCTCCATGCAAAACATTTAAATTTATTTTAATTCATGTAAACAATGAACCCTAACCTACATTAACCCTAATCAAACATACATACACATAAGCTCAAAGAAAACACTACACTACACTACATAAACCCTAAAACACATTAAACCTCATCATCAGCACTACAATACACCAACAAGACATATAGAAACCCTAGCTAAAACTCAACATGAATATATACAAAGAGAGGGGGAGGGATATACCTCAGCGAGGTGGCGTCGACCGGGGGTTGGCCGGAGAACAAGCTGGAGGTGGAGGTGGTGGTGTGAAAAGGTGCGGGTGAGGGGCTGATCAGCAGGGTGGTCGTGGAGGTGATGGTGCAATGGTGGTGGAGGTAATGGTGCAATGGTGGTGGTGGAGTGCGGATGGGGTGCTGACCGGAAGGGGATCGACAGGGTGGAGGAAGAGGTGGTAGAGTGAAGCTGGAGGTGACCGAGAGGGTGGAGGAAGTGGTGGTGGATAGGCAGCAGGCCGGAGAACAGGTCGTGGCAGCGCCGGAGAATGGTGGCTGGGTTCGGTGAGAAGTGGGTGCAGCAGCGGCTTGGCTCCGGATGGAGAACGGCCGGGGATTGCTCAGGTGGAGGCGGCGAGCGGACGTCACCAGAGCGGAGATCTCTCGGTGCCTGCTGAGAGTCAATGAGGAGGAGCGGATGCACAGCTCGGCCGGAGCAGTGAGCAAGGGTCTCGACCGGAGCAAAACTTCTCCAGGAAGAAGAAAGGGAGAAGAAGAAGAAAGGAAGAAGAAGAAAGGAAGAAATAGAGGGTGGCTCGATTTTCTATGTAGAGGAGAGAGGAGAGAGAGAGAGAGGGGGGTTTCCTAGGTTTTTGGGGATTAGGGCCGGCATGGGGAAGAGGGAGGTGATGTGATATTTTATAGGAAGGGGTGTGTTGAATGGAGGGTGGTGATGTTCCCATTTCAAATGAGTGGTGAGGATGTTACATGAAGGGAATTGGTTTCTTCATGAAAAAATAAGGGGAGGGGAAAAGTTGACTACGGTCAAAGAAGAGGGTGGCCTCTCCATTTGGTCTTAACCAATGAGGGTGTGCCACATGTCGCATTATTTGTAATTTAGCCCCTTAAGTTTGGGTAATTGCACAAACACATAAAATAATGGCAAAATTGTGGGGGAAATGGTGTTTGGTGTTTTGTAAGGTGAGGGGGTGTTGTATGTTTGGCATGGGCTTAATTAAATGGGCATTGGGATTAAATGGGGATTAAAATAGGATTAGTCAAAATTGGTATCCCCGATTTAATTAGAATAAAAGTGTTCCGTACTTTTAAATTAAATGGGGGCACTTGGGGTCTAAATTTGAAAATGACACAAAGGTCAAAAATGGTGTAGGCTTGGAGTCAGTCTTGGACCCTTTAGTTGGTCCGGCTCAACGGGTTAAGTTGGTGTCTCAAAATTGATGGTAACGACACAGGTGTCCGACACAGGATTAAATATGGGATTTTGGATACGGGAAGTTGTGCAATTAATTTAGGGCACAACGGATTTAATTTTGAGTGACAAAAAAGTCCAGTGCCTAAATTGGCGGGTCAAGTCAAAAGTACAACAGTCCGATGAAATTTATGGGTTGATATTGGGCTCTGAATAATTCAACAATGGTAGGGCGCGCTAAGGGTTTAATTAATAAATAACAGACATATACAACCCTACTCTAAACCTCAAACATTTGCTGCTAAACCAAAATTTTCTATCCCATATCTGACTATCTATAGAATTAATTGAGGGGGTTTACAATAACTTGAGAGGCAAATATATGGTTTAGGGTTTCTCTTCACAAGAATCCCTCCTATATAATCACAAGGATTGCTCGATATGATGAACCTTCATCCATGTGGGTGCATCGTATACCCAAGCTGTAAACCCCCTCACCTGAAATTAGGTTTACTTGGCTTATATAGAAGAATTAGGACAAATTTGAACCCAATTAGAATTTAGAACACGGCATTTGATTTAACTGTACATTATTTTATCGCGTAGCGCACCTTACCGTTGCTTCGTTAATTGGAGCACTACGTTAGCCATTGCCTATCTGCAAAGTTCACAACATTGTCCTAGACGCGCCCGCCTACCTTTTTGACCTTTGTGTCATTTCCGAATTTTGACCCCAAGTGCCCCCATTTAATTTAAAAGCGCGGGACACTTAAAATCCTATTTAAATCGGGGATACCAATTTTGCCTAATCCTATTTTAATCCCCAATTAATCCCAATGCCCATTTAATTAAACCCATGCCTCACCCACACTACCCCCTCACCATGCAAAACACCAAACACAATTTTCCCTACATTTTCCCATCATTTTATGTGATCATGCAAATTCCCAAATTTTAGGGGCTAAGTTGCAATTTATTAATTTATGTGCCCTCACCCTAATGGCCATGACCAAATGGAGAGCTTACCATGTGTTGACCGTAGTCAACATTTCCCTCCCCCTCCTTTGCATGAAGAAAAGCAAGTCCTCATGTTAGATCTAAGCCCTCCATTTTGAATGAGAGCATCTCCACCCTCCATTCAACACACCACTCCCCTTATTTAATGTCTCCATCACCACTCTTCCCCCAAGGCCGGCCCTAATCCTAACACATGGAGAACCCCACCCCTCTCTCTCTCCTCCCTCCTTTATTTTATTCTCCATATATTTTTTTTCTCCTTCCATTCTTCTTCTTCCTCTTCATCCTTTCCTTCTCCCTGAGAGTTACTCCGGTTGGCCGACTGCCCACTCCTCTGGCCGACTGCCCACTCCTCCGGCCGACCCACTGCTCCACTCACCCGACCCCGTGGCTGAACCCGCTCTCCCCGCGTCTGTCCTCCCCCCGACCGGCTGCGCTGTCCTCCACGACTGTCCCGCCGACTGTACGTTTCTCACCGCTCCGGCCCACAGCAGCTCCCCCGTCCGGCGGTGCACCCCGCACCTGACGTCACCCCCGTGCAGCTCTATCTCGCGATCGTCCGGCAGTGCAGCGCCTCCCTGCGACTGTCCGAGCAGCCCGGCCTGTGCACTCCCCGCCGACTGTGCATTCTCCCCCGACTCCGGCCGTGCGACTCCCACGCCGGCCTACTCCTCCCTGTCCAGCTTCTATCACCACCACCATTACACCTTCATCATCACCACTACCACCACTCGGCACCACCCCGCGGCCACCCCCCATCGGTCGTACTCCGGCATCATCGCCCTCGTCGAGGTCGACTCTCCCCCTCTCTTGATTTTATTCCAGATTTCTATATTATTTTAATAGGGATTTATTTACATATATTCATGTGTTAATACTAGCTAGGGTTTAGGCTTCAATGTGGTATATGATGTAGTGTTTTGAGCATATATGTAGATATAGTTGTTAGGGTTTAATGGTTATATTATTGGCATATATATGGATGTGTGGATTTAGCTAGGGTTGGTGTTTATTAATATTGTGTAGTTGTGGTGAAGTATAAATAATCATGTGTTCCTAGTGATGATTAATGTTCATGTTGAATAAGGTGAATATGATTAATGTTAACGTTGAATAAGGTGAATGTGATTTAGGTTAATGATGACTAAGGCCAATGATGATTAAGGTGAATGTGGAATATAATGACTTGAGATTAAGGTTTAATGGTGAGCTTGGGGTTTATTCGTCATCAGTATATTAAAATGGATTTGAATGATAGATATTGAGATTTAGGGTTTAACATATTTATTTATGTGCATGGTAATCTGTATGGATGAGCAGTGATTGTGGGTGAAATGATACTGAGGGTTGAGGAAGACCTAATATTTCATAAGTAAATTCGGTCAAGGATTGAGCATACCTAAACTACTGAACCACGTGATGAATATGGTAAGAATGAGGATTGGTCGAGGAGAGTGTACAGATGACTAGTTGATTGCTGTATCATACCGATAGTCAACTGTGGTCAACCCCCCTAGTGTCTTATCCCCGTGAGTCATAGCTGAGACTGAGTTTAGGTGTAGATGCGCGTCGCATCCCTGCCTGTCGTGTGTTAGATTATTAATTTTTGGTATGAATCTCATCTCTAGGTATTGCGGGACCTGAGGGCTTGGATGCAGTACCGGGACTCCGTCATCAGCAGCCGCACACAGGCAAGTGTACCTTGCTATATTGCAGTATATTGATTCATATTATTCTCTTGTGGTATCTCTGTGATTGTTGTACATGCTCCAACCTAGGACCGTGTGACGTACTTAGCGTCCGATTAATAGTCGGGTGCCAACCCCGTATGCGGAGTTGTGTAACGTCATCTAGACATGGATACCGAGACCCTATACTTCTCGTACTTGTCTTATCAAGTACATCATAACCCAGGACACTTGACACTATTCATGAGACAGAATCTTTCTGAGATATTCATGGTGATTCTGTATAGGATACAGGTTTTATGACATAGACATTATATTCATAGATATTATATGACTTGTTGCATTAGCTATGATCTTACGTGACATGTACATGAGACGTTGTGGATATGAGACGTGTGATTATATTGGGTGGAGAGAGACACACAGGCTACAAGCTATTTTGTATATATCTATTATTATTGTGAGGCCGTAGACTCTCCAACAGAGCTAGACACATTACGTGTTATTACTTCTACCGGCTCCCCGACACAGAGCTTGTAGTGGTCTCAGCTTGAGTACTAGTGATGCTCTCACTTGTATTTCACATAGATGGTTACATACTTACCCTGTTTATTTCATTTACTATTGTATTATATTTATTTTGGCTTGTATTATTTTGTACCTTGTTATGTCCCCTGAGGACCTGGATCCGGATTATGTCTTCAGGATTTGCAGACGAGATCTATCCCGAGGTATACGGGACAGTAGCAGGTGCTGATACAGGAGCTGTACCGCTTTCCGAGGACGAGGTGTTAGCTGAGGACTTTTCCTGAGCATCTGAGTTTCATACTCATTATCTACTTTATTCAGTCATTTATGTTTTAGTCTATTGAACCATTGTATCAGATTTATATCGGGTTGTTCCCCGAAGTACTTTGTTGAGACTGGTTGATGATTTACATTCTTATTGCTGTTGATCATATTTATCTTTTGTAGATGAGATTAGTTGTGACATGTTTTAGTAGGCCTTATTTTACAGCTTAAGTATGCCCTGATGGATCTATTAAATTGGGTTTATCCATCAGTGTGTGCTGCTAGCCATTGCCACGTGTCTAGTCCCTCGGTATTTTGGGACTGGGGCGTGACATAAGCCCATATAGGGAACCACCCCCACTTAGTCGACTTGACCTAGATCGTACTCGGCCTAGACTGAGCTAGACCGGCCGATCCGACTTATATGCCAACATACTCTTACTCGTGCATAGCAGATGCACTCATCCCATTTTCCTATCCTAAACATAATTATATATATGCGCAATGTGCGACCGTGAGACTACCACCAAGCGTAATACCTTAAACCAAATCTCTTAAGTAACCAACCTAAACATAACCCCTATAAACACATATGATTAGGAACTCATGTACCCCAGATCATTCGCGAGAGAGCATATCCAAATATTATGATTAATTTATAATTTACTCACAGATTTTTGTAATCCACGGATGCGCCTAAAGTTTGTCTAGTGAGTGATCATAAGATACGCCTCATGATATTTCGCCCATTTGATATTGCTATCTCGTTATAAACTCGCTTTTCCAATCAGAATTCTTTGATGCACGATATTTATCTGTCACGACCCGCACCCGATATAGGGACACGAGTACGTGGGTACGTCCAGCCTACGTCGCATCATCGGCGGTAGAACGTTGTCTAGGTTATCAATATCTAGCTATCAATCATACTAATAAAACTAGTTCTATCATGTACTCAATCACAATAATCTAAAGAAAGAATGGATAAGAAAGATAAACCAAATAACATTCTAAAGGAATAAAACTAGACATGATATGAAGTAATAAACACTAGCCTAGATCTACTATAATTGTCACCTCAAGGTCCATAGTGTAAGAGCAGTCATGTCTATAGCATCACTCTGAAATCCCGAAATATCGAGCACAACAATCACTAAAAAATATTTTCCAGTCAAGATTGGAGCGAAGCACACATCTAACAGCAGTTCCAATAAATGATAAAGACTGTGTAACAGTAAATATCGAGAAATACAGGATAATAAAATAAGTACAGGAACAACAACAGGAACTGAAAATGGAAATACTGGAGTAATCATGTACATGAATCTGGGAGTAGAAAACTAGCTAAGTGAGTGAGTACTAGCTTCGATATGTGATCGGCTTAGAAACTTGCACATGAATATGGCCTGGTTAATCATACGTGAGGTGTATGATTAATACTCACAGGGACATGAACATGATAAGGGTATTATCACATATCTAACTAACACCCCCTCCCCCGACTAGTATAGTAGATCCAACCATGATACGTTACGACACAAAATTCTATGAGAAGGGGGCCATCATTCTCACGAATCAGTGTCTATACATGTACAAGAATCACATGGTATGCACAGGGTCATAAGGCTTGCACAAGATACATAAGGAATGATATCTCATGACGGGATCCAGAATATACCAATCCGTATAACCATGTGCCAGGAATCATGTATAACTACACAAAATACAAGAAACATAGAAAATATCATATACGAGAAACTATCAGAGAATCTACTCTCCTGCAATCCGGGATGAAGTATCAAATCGTATCCGTATCAGTGCCTCGAGTGTAATGCCCCGCTTCTAGCAGTTTACTTATGGAACACTTGTTACTTTGACTCGGTTGAGAATCGAGTCTCGAGAAAACCTTACCGCCAAATCAACACGGACGAAGTGCAATGAATCCTTCAAACTGTTGGAATGGTTTCTATTAAAATAAGTCCAAGAATTTTTGTTGGTTGTTTTACTGCTTGGTTTTGTGTTGCTTTATGTTTTGTCTTGCTTTCGATGACTTGGTTTTCATGATTCGCTTTTCTCGCTTGCGTATACATTTTGAATCGTAAGAGAAAGAGATCGAATGATGCTAACAAAGTGTTGTTGTAATTTCAGGATGCATAACCAAGGAGTGATCATTGCATAAGGCTTCTCCATCCTCCCGTTGATTTGTTCGGTGAGTGGCTTCGGCTCTTCGATGAATCTTTAGTCTGCACGTCTAATAAAATGATCTATATTCACTTGATGTGCTTATTTCAAATGATACCTCACTAATAAGATAAGCTAAAAGAAATATAAACACATGCTTGAAGTTTAGAATTTTTGCTTCACTATCTAATTATGTTGAATGTCTCTCGTTTCTATGCTGCGCAACCTGATTTATAACAAGTCCTTATGTTTTGAACATGATCTGTGGGATAAGAATAAGAAGATAGAAATCGTGTGCTTGTTGTTCAGAACTGTGCATTGTAGTGTCTTATGTGCTAGATGTTTCATGTCATGCATTGGTCTCGGACAACTTGTGCACAAGGCTTTGTCTCTCGAAACGGTTCCTGGGACACTGAGAATCGGTCGGTCCGGAAGAGATTTTTATTTTACCCTGAGGTACGGTCCTTGTGATCAAGTGGGATGATGTGTCTATTAGTGAAGAGTGGAACCATGATGTCACAGCTGCTAGTATTCGTGTGTGTTAGTGAAGAGATGAACCTTGAGTCATAACTGCTGACATACACGCATGCTAGTGCAGATCTGAACCTTGAGGGGCAACCCATGGACTATCATGTAGTTAGGTCATATGCTAAGTTTACCTTCTTGCATACCTAATATTTAATACCAAGATTGATACAAAGTTAGATACATATATACAAATTGTTGCTAACTTGTGTGTCTACTGCAGGGATAACCGCTCGACCGTGGATAAGAAATTATCATATGCATGGTTCAATTATCGTTTAGGTTTCCTTGCATGAATTATTAAAATGAAACTAGACAACTTGAAAGATCACCTAATAATTTTAGCTTCACTTACACTTAGTGTGGATTTTCAAGGTGAGTTTGGCCACGGTCGCTCACCAGTATATGTTGTAGTACTGACCCACATTTGTGGACAAATCTCCATGTTCTTGTAGCGAGAGCTTGGTGAACATTTTAAAATAGTGTTAGCGCATCAATCCAGCGGAACCGTGCTCGTGCTGCTTCCTTAGCTTTCCTCTCCTGTGTGCAAGCTCTTCTCCTGCTTGTTGTTTTAATTTTTGGTCCTACTAGAAGGACATAATGTGTGGGCGTTGTGGCTAGTTTTGGGTTTGTAAAAAGGGATGTAGCCATCTATGGCATATTTTGTAATCAGCCAAGCAAGTACTTTGTAATCCAATTTTCAAGTATTCAATAAAGAAAATATTTTATGTTCCTATCAAATGTGTTCAACTTTGGTTCCTTGTATTTTAAATTATGTGCCTCATATATATGTATATTTTTGTCTAACTTGTGTCTTGTGCTGGTACTATGCCTGGTGCAAGCGCAACTTAGGCATGCACGACATCGCGCCCAAGCGAGAACGATCGGTTCCGTAGGGACCAAGCAAGGACGATCGGCCCTTACGGGACCGGGACATGACATGTGATATCAGATCACGGCTTTATGTCCTTGGCCTCTTCAAATATCGTTTTCAAAAATGATATAAGTTTACAAGCGATTTCAAAAGTCCTGAATTTCAAAAATGGTTGCGAATCTATACATGTAAATCGAAGGTGTTAATGTCTCGCTCTTGAAAAGTATAAAAAACCCAAATTTCCATGCAATAAGTCCATAATACATATGAGACTAATGCAAGCTACTCTCTTTTGCAGCAAGATGACTATAACAGGTAATCAAGGAACATCGCACACAGCGAGCGTGAGCGATGACCAAGTCGACAGACTGATTGCTATGTTAAAAAATCAGAATGATCGACATGAGGCCCAATAAGAACGGTTCAAAGCTCAAAAGCAACGGGCTAATGCTAGAGCCTTGGCACAACAATATTAGCTTGACTCTCAGACTCAAATAATGACAACATTGGTAGCCCACAGTAGTGCATCGAGAACCGCCGCGATACCTGCGACAACCGCGACTGCGCCTCAGGGAGCAGGCTTAGCAGAAACTAATGAACCTTGACGGACGGCCAGAAAGTCTACCTTTAAAGGTGCTGAGTTTTTAAAGTTGAACCCACCAGAGTTCGAAGGCAAGACTGCGCCGGATAAGGTGATAGACTGGATCACAAAGTTAGAGGGCTTGTTTGAGTTTGCTTCGGTACTTGCGAACAAGAGTATGGCGTATGCAGTCATGCAACTGCGGTTACGTGCGCACGACTGGTGGCAAATCAAGAAGCTAGATCTCACCACAAAGCATCAAGATGGTAAGATCACTTGCAGAATGTTCAAGGATGCATTCCTTGCACAATATCTCCTACTAGCTGTCAGGCAGAGAAAAGAAGATGAGTTTACCACACTTAAGCAAGGGACCATGTCCGTCGATGACTATGAGTCAGAATTCTCCAAGCTTACTAAGTTCGCTAGCTTAATGATTCCTAATGAGGGAGCCCGTACACATCAGTTCATAAGAGGCCTAAATGATAACATGAGAAATGATGTTATGAATTAAGAGTGTAAATTATACATACAAGCTTTTGAGGCAGCGGTGCAAAATGAGCAGTTCATACCATGAAGTTCTCCGAAAAAGACACCGGCTCCTCGAAATCTTCCTGGTAAAAGATACCACAACGGTGAGAAGAAGGCCGATACTAAGAAGAAGGCCGATGTAGATGAGTACTGTGGGAAGGAGTGCAACTTCTGTGGTCGTCCGGGTCACACTAAGGAATTTTGTCGTCACTTTAATAAGGGGTGCTTTAAATGTGGAAAACTAGGTCATATGATTCCATTGACCTCTTGATGCCTTGATGTTTGACTCATTGATCTCTTGATGCTATAATTTTCTTTCAAGAATCTTGTCATGATCAACGTATGCAATGCTTGTAGACAACCACTTCCCACCTTCCCAAGCCATCCAAACAGTCCTGCATTGCTTTTGCAAACCCCAACCCTAAGTAGCTAGGGGATCGATGGTGAGAGATCGAAATATTCTATTATTCTGATACTTATCACTTTCTTTGAGAATGAGATGATGGTTGATGCCAATTTTCTGATCTGAATATTATCCTTGTGTTACACTGCCATATTTATTGTTTTCGTGATAAAGGCGGCATAATATCAGGAGGGGAGCCGGTGGGGGGGGGGGGGTAGGGACGGGGGAACTTCGGCGGAGGAGGGGGGAGAGGGGGGTGGGGAGCCGGTGGGGGGGGGGGGTAGGGACGGGGAGGAGGAGAAGGACGCCGAAGAGGGGGGAACTTCGGCGGAGGGGAGAGAGGGGGGATTTCAAAATTTTGGGAAGGGGATCTACATAATGGGAAAAATAAAATCCTGAACCCTATATTAAAAAATTTAGCCATGTCATCAATAAACGTCGCTAATTAAAAATTTAGCGACGTGATAAATAGACGTCGCTAAAAGTTGCTAATTAAAAAGTTCGCGACGTTAGAGACGTCGCTAAAAAATAATAATGTTGTTAAATATGTCCCTAAATTAAAAAACTCAATGACGTTTAGCGACGTTAAAGAAGCTTATAGTGACTATTCTGAAGTACAGTCGCTAAACGTCGCTATGCATCGCCAATAGCGACGTATATCGACGTTTATTTTTGGAGTCGCTCAAGTCTTTAATATTAGCGATATTTTATTATGACGTCGCTAAAATTGTCGCTATTTTATCATATTTTGGTAGTGCGTGTTACTATGAGGAACTAGTAACATGTGATAAGAACATAATTTATAACAATATGACAACGGTAAATTATGTACTAGATGTACTCTTGTTTGTTACAGCGACTGAATGAAGGAGAGAGCTGTTCGAGCCTATCCTCGAGCTAACAAACCCACAATCATCAATGAAGTAAAATTATATTATTTTTTAATTGAATTTGCGAAGGAATTTTTTTGTATTGATTGTAGAAAACTTGTTACAACTCTTGTACAAGAGCATATAGAGCAAAATCTATAACAAATATAGATTTCTCGAAAAGCATGATAATGAAATATTGACGTGGACGATCTGAACCAAGACGGTAGTTTCTTTTTTCTCGATGGTGACAAAGTTCTTCTCAGATGCTTCAGAAATCCAGGGTGTCTATCACAAAGCAAAGGGAACCAATCTCTCTCATGCTCTTCTTCAAGTTCAAACTCTCAGAAAAGTTTTCTTTTGGGGATGCTCTACTAGGTCCTCCATTCAGTCCAATGATGTAATATTTATAGATTTTTTAGATTAAAGCTCTTTGCAATTTAACAGCATAGGATGGTGTGTGTGTGTGTGTGTGTGTGTGTATATATATATATATATATATATATATATATATATATATATATATTAAAGCTCTTTGCAATTTAATAGCCAAAGACTCATATTCCCATATGAATCATGCACATATGGACAAATATGAATGAATTCCTATATCTCATGTGCACCCATGTGCACTAGTACACTCTATTCCTATTGGTCCACATGTGCATTGGCTCATGTAGGAACATATGGACCAATAGGAATAGAGTGTACTAGTGCACATGGGTGCACATGAGATATAGGAATCCATTCCTGTTGGTATATATATGGAAAAAAAGGGATATGAGCCATAGGCTCATATTCCTACATGAACCAATACACATGTGGACCAATAGGAATATAGTGTACTAGTGCACATGGGTGCACATGGGATATCAAAATCTATTCCTATTGGTCCATATGTGCATAACTCATATATGAATATGAGCCTATAGCTCATATCACGTTTACCCTATATATATACTTTATTGCCGAGGATGAATCAACGATAGAAAATCGCTTGGTCGAGATCAGAGGTTCATATATAAGTTTCCACTCGGACTATTCTTGATCTCTACGAAGACCAATATAAAAGGATCATATTACAACCTGCTGTAACAACAATAACCAGAAAATGAACCTTTCATTCTTCCTTGCAATTGCAGTTGCAGACAGACAGAACAGAAGAGACTTTGCTTGCTGGGGTGATAAAGATCACCATTGCTCAAAGCAAGATTCGCTCCCATACGATCTGCTTCCAGAAACCAGCAAGTTTATGAAGAACTTTTGGAACGCTCGCTGTCACCTCTGTCTGAACTCGCATGAACTCCTTAGACTCCAATGGTGTTAGCAACAACTCTTTTCGTCTCCTAATTTTCGAAGTAAGTTCTCAAAGAGGCGTCAGAGAGTATTTATAAAGTGAGGGTGAAAACCCTAGCCGTCCAACAGTTACGGAAAGATAGAAACAAATTAATTACGAATCCCTAAAAGATAGGCATGAATTAATTTTAAATTCCATAAAAAATGGATCTGAATAACAGACCATATCTTTCCATAACTGTTCAAATATATCCGCAGCAGCAACAACGCATGCAATAACGCAAGCTGTCGCACATGCGATAGCGCAGGCGGCAACCCATGGGCATCCCATGTGGCAACACATACGATAGCGCATGCGGCAGCCCATGTGGCCTACCCATGCGGTCGCCCATGCGACTACGCATGTGACCCGCCCATGCGACTGCGCATGAGACCGCGCATGCGACCCGTCCATGCGTCCGCGCATGTGGCCACACATGAAGCTCGTGCATGAGAGCGCAGCAAATGCGCACAAGCGCCTGCGTCGATGCTGACGTGCTAAGTGTAAAGTACGCCAACAAAGTGTCACTTTGTGCCTTTGAGCCCGAGTCCGAGTCCGAGTCGCTAAGCCCCTTTGGAGCTTGGCTCCTATGGAAATAATTTCAAGAGAATGACAAAAAGCATAAATGATTTCATTGAGGAGTTAATCATTTTTTCTCCTAGAAAAATACCCCCACATGGCACCCATGTGCCCCACCATATCTCATGTGCACACCTCAACTCATACAAAGTATTATATTGAGATACCCACTTCGTGGTATAGCCAATGTTGAACTATTTTTACTAGTCCAAAGGAAACAACACCAACAATCTCCTATATATCTATATATATGGGTTGAGCGTCCCCCACAGTGACTGCCCATTATTCATTAGGATAGATGTCGCTTCGACTTGAATCTTTCTGCATGGGTCAAACAACAGTATGATACAAGAATGGACTAAGCCTTTAATTCTGCATCATAGTTGCAATTCTTTCCACTCACAAAATGACATCAGCTGTGCTTCCGGTTGCACATTAAAGGCCATGTGCATGCCTGGTTTTGGTATATGTATTTTGGGCGTCTACAAGTTTTCTCCCATGAGACGGCCTATATCTCTTTCCATACACTATAGGTGAGTTCTTCTAAAGAGGCCTTGGCATGAATCCTCGAGCTTCGTTGCGGTGCTACTCTTCTATGACATAGCCCAGAGCCGAGGCTAAACCTCATCGTAGTGTCATGCCACTGTAGCATGAGGTCCCAGCCTCTTTGTAGTGCCTAACTACCCAACATGAAGCCTTGCACTTTCTTGCAGTGTTACGCCACTGTGACATATTTTGCATAGCCAAGGATTTACATCTTTTACCTCTATGGTGTCACACCACTGTAACATGAGGACGTCGACCTCTTTGTAGTGCCTCCTACTCTCTTTATTCTACAATATTATGCTACCTGCCTATGTGCGGTGCTACGCCGCTGTGACATGGCTCACAAAATCGAGGCATTGTCCTTACCAAGGAACCTCTTGGTGGTGTCACCCACTGTAGCATGTAGATCTTACGCTCCTTTGTAGTACTGCGCTACCGTGCTTCCTGTTAAGCATACCAGACATTCAAAATACCTGAGAACTCATTAAGGCGTCTAAGCCATCCTCCTACAGGACTTGTTCTACATAAAAGAATTATTAGACAACAATGGTTCTGGGTCCTTAACCCCTAAATGTCTCAAAGGACTATCCACTGTTCCTGATATTCTCTCAGTCAATGGTCCTTCTTTGAACCAAAAGCTAGATGCCTGGTAGATTTTTTTTTAAACTAATAGCATAAAATTTTATGGTAGAATTACAGAGACACAATATCAGAACATCTTCAAGCCTATTTTGATTGTTGTGTCCTCGACCAGCTGGTGCTTGAGACCCTTGGTGAATGGGTCCGCTAGGTTCTCCTGACTCCGAACATCAATTACGGCAATAACTCCAGTCTTTATCAGATTATTCACTTCCCTGTGCCTCAACCTCACAGTCCTATTCTTACCATTGCAGAGATTATTTGATGCCACCGCTGCAGTCGCCTGGTTATCGCAATATATCGGTACCGCCGGAATCTGCGTACCAACCAATAGAAGATCATACATGATCTCCCGAAGCCACTCAGCTTTCTTCGCTGTAGCAGTCAGTGCATAAAACTCAGATTCCATCGAGGAATGAGAAAGCATAGTCTGCTTCTTCGACTTCCACGATATAGCAGATCCACACATGGAAAATACGTATCCTCTTGTGGACCTTTCGCTCTCTACTTTTGAACACCAGGTTGCATCACTGAAGCCTTCCACTACCGTCGGATAACTTCTATAGTACAGTGCATACTTCTTAGTTCTCTTAAGATATCTCATTACTCTCTTCACAGCTTTCTAGTGTTCCATTTTTGGCTTGCTCGTGAACCGACTCAGCATCCCCACGAGGAAAGCTATGTCAGGCCTAGTCGCAGTTGTTGCATACATCAGACTTTCGATGACGCTTGAGTACTCCAGCTTCCTGACACTTTCCCTTGGATTTGACTTTAGCTTCTTGTCACACCTTTACGGAGTATTGATCCCTGGAAGATCCTAATATCCATAGCGTGTGAGCATTTTCTCTATATAATGAGACTGTGATAGCACCACTCCAGTGTCTGTCCGGATGATCTTTACCCTCAGGATAACATCAGCTTCCTCTAAGTCCTAAGTCCTTCATACTGAACTTATATGAGAGAAACTTCTTTATCTCAGTGACACGTGCTAGATCCATACCCTGGATTAACATGTCGTCCGCTTATAGAAAAACTATGACTCCTCTTCCGTCAGTGAATTTAGTGTAAACGCACTTGTCCGTTTTACTGACCCTATAGCCGTTTGATCTTATGACTTTATAAAACTTCTCGTGCCATATCTTGGGAGCTTGCTTCATATCGTATAACAATTTTACCAACTTACAGACTGTCTTCCAGCCCTTTAATAAAAAATTATTCTGGTTGTTGCATGTAAATCTCTTCGCTCAATTCTTTATTCAAGAATGCTGTCTTAACATCCATCTGATGAATGAATAGCTTGTGAATTGTACTTAGAGCAATCAATATCCTGATGGTCGTCATTCGTGCTACTGGAGCATATGTGTCGAAGTAGTCGATCCCTTGCTTCTGAGAAAATCCCTTAGTAATCAGTCTTGTATTAAACTTGTCAACAGTTCCATCGACCTTCATCTTCTTCTTGAAGATCCACTTGCATCCGATCGATATTTCTCCTTCAGGAAGATCGACCAACATCCAAGTATTATTGGAGGTTATTGAATCATACTCATCATTAATAGCCTCCTTCCAGAAGACAGCATCTCTGGTCTTCATCGCCTCATCATAGGTAAGCGGATATGCTTCCACATGATAGGTGATAAAATCATCTCCGAAGTCCTTGTATCTCTTTAATCGCTTAGACACCGGCTCTACGAGTTTCGGTTCGAATGTTGTCTTTGTAATAAAAACTTCTTCTTGGACTACATCTTTATTGGAAGTGTTTCTCTCCTGTGCACTCACCCTATTATCTAGAATGTCCGCGATAATAATGTTCTTGTGCCTTGTAAATTTATCTTCAAAAAATTCTGCGTTGCGAGATTCGATGATATAATTTGACTCAATATCAAGAAACCTCCGAGCATCACACTTTTTAGCATATCCCAAGAAGATGGTCTTTGTAGTCCTCATACCCAGCTTCTGAATCTTCAAGTTTGAAAGCTTCACATAGCCAGACACCCCCAAACTTGAATGAAATTTAAGTTGGGTCTGACTTTGAACCAGAGTTCATGAGGAGTGACATCGGAAGTTGCTTACGACACTCTGTTCAGAATGAACGTAGCCGTAAGCGCAGCTTCTCCCCAGAAGTTGTTTGGAAGACCCATAGTTAACAACATTGAGTTCATCATCTCTGTGAATATCCTGTTCTTCCTTTCAGGTACTCCATTGGATTGAGGGGAATATGGAGCAGTTGTCTCATTGATAATTCTATGTTCTTTGCAGAATGATGCAAATTTAATGGACCTATACTCTCCGCCTCAATCACTTCTGAGTCTCTTGAGTTGTTGCCCTTTTTGACGTTCAGCCTCATCCCTGAACTCCTTGAACTTCTTAAATACTTCATCTTTTGACTTGAGCAGATAGACGAACGCATACTTCGAGTATTCGTCGATGAATGTAATAAAATACTTCATCCTGGCCTTTGTGGAGAATTGTTTGAAGTCACAGATATCTGAGTGCTCGAACTCCAGAAGATCTGTGCTTCGGTTAACCCGTTTGAACAATTTTTTGTGATCTTTGTCTGCACATAGACCTCACACTTTTCTACCTCCTTACCCCCACATTTGGAGATATGCCCTAGACTAGGCATCTTGTTTATCCTTTTACAATGAACATGTCCTAATCTATTATGCCATAACTCAAGAGAATAACCAGAAGAAGAGACTGCATTAATGTTGTTTGTAGGAGTTAAAAGATGAAGTTTGAACATCCCTTCGGTACAAAATACTTTTTTGAAGTATGTTCCTTTATGCGACATCACCATCTGTCCACCATTGATGTCCATCCTCAAGACTGCGATGTAGAGCAGACTTCCTGAGACCAGATTCTTGACTATTATCGGTACGTGCTTTACATCCTGAAGCGTTAGTGACTTCCCCGAAGTCAGGTACAGTACCACATCTTCGGTCTCAATTACTTCAGCTTGTGCCTGGTTTGCCACCATGACCTTCTCAGTTGTAGGATTGAAGGTAGTAAACAACTCATTATTCGAGCAAACATGGCAGGATGCGCCAGTCTCCACCCACCAGTCAGTGTCAACACCAACCGTCACAACCTGCACAATCATAGCAACCTTGTTAGGCTCACCTTGCTCTGTTTGTTTGGGTTTAGATCTGCAGTCTCTCCGGTAGTGGCCCTTCTTGCCACAGTTGAAGCAAGTCACTTCTGACTTGGGCTTTGACTTTGACTTGAACGAAGCCGAATTTACCTTGAGATGGTTGAAGTCATTCTTCTTGTATTGAGAAGCCTTCTGCTTCCCTTTGGAGTCACCCACATGCACCAAGTTGGCTTTTGCCAACTGCTTGGACAACGTGTCTACTTTGTTTTGAGCCATCAACTCATCTTTAATATGGATGTTGTGCAGTAGTTGATCAAGACTTATTTGCATCTTCTTCATGTGCATGTCCGAGATAAAATTGTTCCATCCAGGCGGAAGCTTGGCCATAGTACCCCCCACGACAAAGGTGTCGTTTAAGGGCATGACATCATCCTCAAGTTTTTGACGTAACTTGAGAAACTTCTTGACTTGAGGCAACATAGTATTTTTGCCTTCAAATCGCATATTCCAGATCTTTTCAGTCACATGTATCTTATTGCGGTTCTCATCCGCCTTGTAATGCTTGTCTAGGACTCCCAAACGACCTTAGCATGGTCCGTCTTGGTGTATGACTCTGCTAGAGTATCCTCCATGGAGTTCAGAATCAACAGCTTGCAAAGGTTGTTGTCTCTTCTCCACTTGTTCTGCTTAGCAGTTGCAGTAGCAACTGTCCGAACAGTAGCGTCATCACCGTCTGGAACAACCGACTCTAGTTTAGTTAGAACGTACTCCACCTTTGCGAGTTGAAGATTAAGACAGACCTTCCTCTTCCAAGCATTATAATGATCCCCGTCAAAATTCTCAAGTTTGTTAAAACTTGTATCGAGAAGTTTCGCACGGCTGTTCTCCATCTTTCTCGGATCTTGCTTTGAGATTGTTATTGCCGAGGCTGAATCAACGATGGAAAACTGCATGATCGAGAACAGAGGTTCACACAAAAGTTGCCACTCTGACTATTCTCGATCTCCACGAAGAACAATATAAAAGGATCCTGTTACAACTTGCTGTAACAACAATAACCAGAAAAGGAACCTCGCATTCTTCCTTGCAATCACAGTTGCAGACAGACAGAATAGAGTTACAACCAACTGAAGAGAGGAGGTAGAAGAAGAAGAAGAGACTTTGCTTGCTAGGGTGATAAAGATCACCGTTGCTCAAAGCAAGATTTGCCTCCACACAATCTATTTTCAAGAACCAGCAAGTTCACGAAGAACTTCTGGAACGCTCGCTGTAACCTCTGTCTGAACTCGCACGAACTCCTTGGACTCCAATGGTGGCAGCAGCAGCAACTCTTTTCGTCTCCTAATTTTTGAAGTAAGTTCTCAAAGAGGCGCTAAGAGAGTATTTATAGAGTGGGGGTAAAAACCCTAGCCGCTCAACAGTTACGGAAAGATAGGAACAAATTAATTAAGAATTCCTAAAAGATATGCACGAATTAGTTTCAAATCCTACAAAAAATGGATCTGAATAACAGACCAATCTTTCCATAATCGTTCAAATATATCCGCAGCAGCAGGATCGCATGCGGCAGCGCAAGCTGCAGTACATGCGACAGCGCAAGCCGCAGCGCATGCGACAACACATGCGGTAGTCCATGCGGAAGCCAATGCGGCCTGCCCTTGCGACCACGAATGCGACCCTCCCATGCGACCGCGCATGCGACCCGCCCATGTGGCCGCGCATGAAGCTCGCACATCAAATGAGCACAATCGCCTACGCCGATGCTGACGTGTTAAGTGCAAAGTGCGGCAACAAAGTGCCACTTTGCACCCTTAAGTAACATGCCATATCTTTCCATAACCGTTCAAATATATCCGCAGTGCCGATGCTGACGTGCAAAGTGCAAAGTGCGTCAACAAAGCGCCACTTTGCGCCCGAGTCCGAGTCGCTTTGGGCCTTAGCTCCTATGGGAAAATAATTTCAAGAGAATGACAAAAAGTATAAATACTTTCATTGAGGAGTTAATCCATTTTCCTCCTAGAAAAACACCCCCACATTGCACCCATGTGCCCCACCGCACCCCATGTGCACACATCAACTCATACAAAGTATTATATTGAAATACCTACTTGGTGGTGTAGCCAATGTCAGACTATTTTTACTAGTCCAAAGAAAACAACACCAACATATTATATATTATATATATATATATATATATATATATATATATATATATATATAATGGTCAGGGTTCGAACCAGGGAGAAGCATAATTCCTTCCATTTAACAAACAATTTGTGGGATTTAAGCAGGCCCGCAGTGGTGCGGGCCTATTGGTCAGGTTGTATGAGTGAGTGGGCCATGATCTATTTCAGATAAACTACTTTCTTTAACATTAACAAATTTAAGCTTGGGAGGTGCCGAGGACAAAGAGGGAAGGTAGAGTTGCTCTGGCGGAGGAGGGTCGAAGCGTACGTACGCAAGCATGCACAGCCCTCCTCTTCTTACAAGGTTGTGTCCGTGTCCTTGCCCGTTCCCACTAGAATGAAGTGGGCGCCGACCGGCCGGCACAAGCTGTTTTGCCATGGGTGGGAAGAAGGAATTTGGTTTGGCTATAGGGACAAAATTACTTGTCGAAATTTAGTCATGTATTTTGTACAGAAGGCGAACAAAGGATTGTTACGTACAATGATGAGAAACTAATGGTAGCAGTGTGACAAGAAAACAGTATGGGAATTATGGTGGTTGTCTTTGTTTGTTTGTTTGTTTCCTTTTGTTTGAAATGGTAAGTATACACTGTCCGGCTTAAGTTCCAACCTTTTTTTTCTACTGAGTAATGTTTTTACTACCTTCAAATTATTCCTCCAATCATTTCTTCTTATATGACAGCTGACATAACAGGTTAATATAACATCTAACATAACAGCTGATATGGCAGATTTTAACAAACAAAAGTTTAATTATCCATTTTTTTAATATTAATATTAGTATTAATATTAATATTAATTTTAATTTTAATATTAATATTAATATTTATCATGTCAGCTGCCACATTAACCACCACATCAGCTGTCACATAAGAAAAATAATTTAGAGAGATAAATAACATTATTCTTTCTTTATATATATATATATATATATATATATATATATATATATATATTGGCTATATTCGGGTCTAGTCTTCTGCATGCATACCGTCGATGCTGTTGCTACAACATTATTTGATCCACCACTTGAGTTGATCTCCATCACATGTTATGTTCGGACTGATTAATAATAGCCGATCCTATATCGGTTACTACCTGAATATCTTAATTCATCGTTCTTTTTAACACTTAAACCTCAGTAGAAGATTCAAACATCCAACCCAATTTCCTGGATTTTAATAACAAACTATTAGATATTTCACACGCCGGCCGGGAATTTGAAGTATACCTTACATCTCTGTCAACTTTCTTTGGAAGAATCTATATTAACTACCTTGAAAACAATCCATGTGTTTTGTCAATAACAGAACTAAAACTCTTTAAAAATTCATTAGATTCTAATCGGCATTAAAATCGAGAACTTGTCGAAGAGTTCGGCTATGGAACATAAAAAAACTCTAAGAAAGAAATGGATAAAACATAAATACGCTAGAGTTCGGCTACTGAGCATAATAAAACACTAGGAGAGAAATGGATCGAGCATAAGTAGGCTGTCGACCCAACATGTACTACGAATAATTCCATATGCTGTTACAATCAGGATAGAATGTGGCGGCAATCCAACAGATACATGTCATTCTTCTCTCGGTCGGTCGGAGGGAGGGAGGGAGCCATTTCCAATGCCTTGTGGCCATTGGAGAGAACGAGCCAATTGGATTAGTGGAAGAGTACTGGAAATAAGCAACGAGAAGAAATATCGTTTTGTGGTCACTCGTACTCCTTCCTCCGCACCCGCTCGTGCCCCGTAGCAGAGTTTTGGCTCCTTTTGTACAGAGGATTTCGGTATACGTTTTGGACTTATAAGCTATTTTGTGTCAGTTTAAGGATCTGTCCCTACTGACTCCACTCTGTAATCCGCTTCTTTGAAGGAATGGAGTATCCTTTTAACTTTGCAACCGTGTCCAGAGTGCTCTTCATCCTGAAAAAATATAGGCGGCTGGAAAATAAGAAATTATTGAAGCAAAGTGTAAGGATTCCGAACTGCAATCAGTTATGAATTTCATTTCAGTTACAGAAAAGCCTTAGAATTTTTTTCTGATCAAGTTGAAATGCTCAGCGAGACAGTAGATAATACTCTACATTCATAACTCATAAGCAAAGGTGATGGTTTACTTCAATAAAAGAAAAGATAATTACATCATAGAGCGTAATTGGACACGATGGCTATACCCTTTACAAGATTAAAAAAAAAAAAAAAAAACAGATGAGCTGACATAGAAGGTAAATGGATTAAATGACAGTTTACTAAATAAAATTAACAACCGACATATGAATATAAAGTTTGGGGCTTTTGATATTATCTTCCTCTTAGATGGGAGATATTGATATTACCTTCCTGTTAGATTAAAAGTTAAGAACACCTCATGTAAGTGTCGTTAAAAACTTATTAACGGCATTTTCAAAACTCATTAGTGACACTTACAGGAGGGTGTACTTAACTTTTAATCTAACAGGAGGGTAATATCAATATCGCCATCTAACAGGGGAGTAATAGCAAAAACCCGTATAAAGTTTATGGTGTCAGATTATGAGATTGTATCTTCATGTCAAAATTTACTGTTTGCATCTTTTCATTAGCCACGAAAGTTGAACTCGTTCCAACTCCCTACAACTTGATCTCCACATTTACTATGATGTACATGAGACTGAGATCTGGATCTTGGTTGCTCTGATACGGCTTGCTCTAATACCATGTCAAATTTTATGCCACATCAAATTCAATTGCCACAAACGACAATAAATTCCAAAAAAAAAAGCATAATCAATCATAGCTACAATAAGCAACATACTTCTCAAAGCACTTCTATCATGTACAAACATGGATAGACAACATGCAATAACTTCATAGGCAACCAATGCCCTACAATCAAAACCATGAGAAAGAAACCCTCATAGAGGAATACAATGTTTTTAAAATAACAAGAAAGAAAAAGGTTTGTTTATCTGTCATTATATACTCCCAAGTATCTGTATTAGTTTGTTTATATGTCATTATATACTCCCAAGTATCTGTATTATGTGACTGGATTTTATTCCTCTTTTCTTAAAGCTCTCTTTAATGAAGCACTTTCAGACTCGTCTCCCATCGTTTCTCTCGAAAAACAAAAAAACAACTACCAATTATGCTGTTCCAGATTATCGATACACTATACTAGAATAAAGAAAAGAATGATTGAGTAGGCAATTAATGTACCGATGCCGAAGGGGTAAAAGAACATAGATATCAAAATGGTTGTTGTAGGAGAGAAGATATCGAAAAATATACATCTGGTGGGAGTTGAAATTAATTTTGTTGATGATTTGTTGCTATTTGTTGGTTGTTGTGATTTGTTGCTATCTGTTGGTTGTGGCACTCCTATAAAAATAAATACATTATAATCTACATATACAAGAAATAAGAAAAATATCCTCTCTTCTCCTGTGCAGTAGGTTGTTACACTGGCAACCGAATCACGTATATTTGTGAGTTTGTCTGTTATATCTGTTTGTTTTTACAACATGGTATCAGAGCAAGGATGTTTTAGAGATAGTTTGAGGGGTTGAAATCCACGTCGAAGTCAGATCTTCTCTCCTGGTAAAAAATTCCTTCATCAGTTTACATTTTCGCTGTTAATTAATTTGTTGTTACTGTTATAATGGCGGAATCTGATGCAAATCCTGGTTGGCGCTTTCATCTGTTCTTTTGGATGGCATCAATTATGTGATGTGGTCTAGGGCTGTCACATTATCACTTGGCAGCAAGAAAAATTGTCGTTTGTGAATGGTACTAAAAAATGTCCTGCAAATACTGATAGACGTGGATATGAAGATTGGGTATCCAGTGATCAACTTGTCCGATCATGGTTACTCAATTCGATGGAACATCGTATTGCTGTGATTTTTCTTTTTCAGATTCTGCTAAAGAATATGGGACTCAGTCCTGACATTATACGGAAATCAAAATAATGTTGCACGTGTGTTTGAGCTAAAAATGGAGATTGTTACTGTACACCAGGGCAAAAAATCGTTCACTGAGCATCTTGGCCAGTTAAAAAAGTTGTGGGATGAACTAAATATATATCGCCCACATACCACTGAAGCGAAAGTTCTTCTCCAAAGGGCAGAGGAAAACAAAATATTTTTCTTGCTAAGTGGCTTGAATCCGGAGTATAAGAGCATGAGAAGTCAGATCTTGATGGATGCTACATTGCCATCTCTTACAAGTGTTTGTTCCACTATTCAACGAGAAGAAACTCGTAATAAAGTCATGAATGTTGGGCAGAAGTCTACAACAGAGAGGGTCGAATCAAATGCATTGTTGGTTGAGAAAGAATGGAAGAAAAAATCATATGCATAAGAGAAAGGGAATAATTCTTCCTATAAAGGAAAAAAATGAGCCTTTCCAATGTGAACATTGTGGAAGGCTTCGACACACTAAAGATTTTTGCTAGGAATTGTATCCACAACTCAAACCTGACAAAAAAACAGAAATACCAAGTTGTTGTAGCCGAGACATCATCAATATCCTTGGATCAATTGGGTCAGCTTCTTCGTCAGTTTTCTAAGTTTGTTTCTTCTGATAAAGGTCAAAGTACCTCCACTCATGTGTCAGGTAATCATTTTGCCTATCTATCTTCATTACTTAAGCGTAATTCTTGGATTGTTGACTCTGGGGCTACTGGAAAAATAACCCTTCCTCTGTAAATAACTTTGTCTCAAATTCTGTCAAACATGATGTTTCTGTTGCTAATGGATCATTTTTTCCAGCTATTGAAAGTGAAAAAGTTAAATTTTTCCTTGGTAACCACATGTCTGATGTCCTTGTTATTCCTTCATTTCTATCCCAACTTTTGTTTGTTGGTAAAATCACTAATACATTAGACTGTGATGTGATTTTCTCTCCCACTTCTATTGTCTTTCGGGATCGAAAGAGAAGAAGATGATTGGTGAAGGAGTTTACTCGGATGGGTTGTATTTACTGAATCCTCCTAATAAGGCATATCATACCATCCGCCTAAATGAGAGTCGCATTTTGCATAAGCTATTAGGACATCTATCCAGTCGTATTTTGTCAAGTCTTTGTCCATCCATCTGTTATGACTCTGAAGTTTGTTCTGTTTGTCAGTTTGCTAAACAAATTTGTATGCCTTTTTCTAATTCAGTGTCTGAATCTAAAGAGTTGTTTGAGTTAGTCCACTCTGATTTGTGGGGACCTGTACCTATTGATTCTTATGATGGATATAAATATTTTGTTTTATTTATTGATGATCATTCTCGTGCTACATTGTTGTATTTGATCAAATCTAAAACTAAGGTTATAACTGTCTTTAAACATTTTCATATTATGGTGATGATTCAGTTTGGTGCTAAAGTTAAAAAAATTCAATCAAATAATGGTACTGAATATACCAAAGGATCTTTTTCGGAATACTTACGTAGTCAAGGGATAATCCATCAAACTAGTTGTGTTGGAACACCGAAACAAAATGGGGTGGCTGAGAAGAAAAATTATTACATTCTTCAAACCACTCGGGCTCTTATGTTTCAATCAAATGGCCCTAAGCGATACTGGTCTCATGGTGTCTTGACTACAACATATCTCATTAACCGTCTTCGTAGTCGAGTTCTCAAGTTTAAGTCGCCATTGGAAATACTAAAGAATCGGAAAACTGACATCTCTCATTTACGAGTTTTTTGGTGTGTTTGTTATGTGCATCAACAAGCAATACATCGAGAGAAGTTAGACCCTCGATCTCGACGGTGCATCTTTTTTAGGTACTCTTCAACACAAAAGGGATATGTGTGTTATAATCCATTCTTGCAAAAAATTGTTGTTTCTCGTGATGTACGATTTGTTAAAACCGAGCCTTATTATATGGATGAAAATGAACCTGGAAATAGTTCCCGGGGGTAGTCTTTATCCAATTTGGTACCGCTTCTTGTTGTTTATGATGATGTTTTAGCAGAAACTACTAATACTCCATCAGTGGAGGTTCCAGCTCCCAATGTTTCCAATATAGAGGTACCAACTACAGATGGTCCTCAAAGATCAAGTAAACAAATACGTGAGCTTGATAGAATAAAAGATTTTGTCACTTATCATACTATAGCTCTCCCTGTGCAGGATTATTTGACATATGATAATATTAGTTAGTCTCACTTTGCTTTTTTGAGTTCAGTTATAAGTCATCAAGAGACTAAATCCTTTCGAGAAGCACACTACCAAAATATAAAGAACTAGCAAAAATTTTAGCGACATCTTTTTCTGATGTCGCTATATTTTATGAATTTAGCGACATCATAAAATAATGTCCCATGGAGTCGCTGTTAGCGACTGTCAGCGACGCATAGCAACTATCAATAATATTACAGAAGCCGATGTCGCCAAATGTCGTAAAACGTCGCTATTATTTTTATTGTAGCGACGTTTAGCGACGTAATATTACATAAGTTACTAAATACTATAACCTCAACGACATTTAACAACGTATGTTTAAAACGTCGCTAACGTTTTTTATATAGGTTTCCAAAACGATTTTATTTCCCCCCTTCCAAAAGATTTCTCCAAAAATTTCCCCTTTCCCGCGCGAGCCTCCTGTGACTTTCCCCTCCGGTGCCGACCGTGCTCCCCCCTCGACCCCCTCCGATCGACGGCTCAGGTAAACCCTAACCCCCCCATCTCTCTCTCTAACTATCTTAGTTTGGTTAGGGTTAGGGTTTCGACCCCATCTGGCGGTGCTCCACCCTCGACCTCCGGCTTCGACGGTGCTCCCCCCGCGACCCCCTCCGGCAGCTCAGGTAAACCCTAACCCCCTATCTCTCTCTCTCTCTCTCTGACACAATCGACACACACACACATTAACATGACACACATACATACACACACACAGACATGACACAAACACACAAACACAGAAACGATATGGACACACAAACACTGACACAAAAATAAGGTTAGGGCTAGTTTGAAGGACACACAGACACGACATGTACACACAAAACTGACACAAATACAGACACGCCACGGACACAAAAATACTGACACTTACACGAAACTAGGTTTAGGTCCAACCCATTCCAATCCATTTGGTTTAAATTTTTAGTGTTTACATAGATTTACATAAAAAGTATATAAATAAATAAGTAAAATAAAGTTATATATCTCTAAATTTTATATGTAATATACAAATTTCTAGTTAAGATTGTGTGTGCATATGTGTATCAGTTATACATGAGTGAGTATCCTATAGGTAGATAAGTACCTAGAAGGAGATTGTGTGTGCATAGTGCGTACCAGGGAGTATCATATACAATGTTATATGTGTGTGTCTGTGTGCAGTTAAGATTAGTGAGTTAATATCATAGTTAAGTAACAAAAAAAATTTGAGTTTGTATTTTAGTCAAGATATTGTGTTTGGGTATGTGTAGTACCTTGTGTGTGTGTCAAGTGTATGAGAGTCCATGTGTTCCATGTGAGCTCTTCTCTAATTTTTTTTTTTTGAGGCTTTTAGGTCTAGAATAGTAGTGAATAGGATTTTAGGTTCTACCATATTGAATACTTAGGTTATACCTATGTTGGACACTCCGAAGTCAAGTGTTCCTTCGTGGTCCATTATGTGAAAAGAAATTTGAATTCTGCAAGCCTTTTGAGGCTATTAGAGTTATACCAGAAAAGATAAGGATGAAAGGATCTAAATATCTCAAAAGACTTGTGGTGAGAACTAGATTTTAAGTCTTTTTAGGTTTTTTTAGAGGAGTAAACAAATGCCTCTCAGTCTTTTCAGATAATTTATAATACTTAGCATAAAATAAGATTTTTTTTAAAATCTTGTATAACTCTCAGTAAATTTCCTTTTCAGATAATGGATCATAAGGGAACACGTGTTTATTATTATGAGCCACTCGTTTAATGGAGTTTGAAATTGAAGTTGTCCACATGTCTTCTAAGTTTGAAATCATGTCTTTATGTTATTACTTTTGTAAGCCTTTAAACGATATATACTTGAAAAATCATGTGTATCTATCTTTGCAGAAGTATATTAATGGATATGAATTACTACCTACGGCATCATTCGTAGATGTACAAATGTCATCCCGATGACATGTGCGGTGTGCATAATGAATTCATAGAGGGTGTACAGCAGTTCCTTTAGTTCGCTAAGGCATTCCCTCAGTACATGGACAATACCAAAATTAAGTATCTGTGTGTGAGATATCGCAACTTGAAATATCACTCAGAAGTGGATGTGACATATCATTTGTACCCGAGGGGTTTTACGTCGAATTACGTTCAATGGACCTCATACGGAGAACTTGTGTCTTTAGTATTAGAGTCAGAGCCTTATGTGGAGCCGTATATGGATGTCCACAACCATGCTGATTACGATGACGGATGCGTGAACATGGTTTTCGATGCTGCTGGACCTAGTTTTGATCCGGACAATGATGATGCAACTGAGAAGGCACCGAATGTCGATGCTGCAAAGTTCATGGAGTTACTGGAGAATGCAATGGCTCTATTATATCCTGGTTGTGATGATCATTTACCGTTGGACGTGGTTACAAGACTGTTGAGCATCACGTCCAATTTTAACAAGTCGGAAGAATGCTACAACCGACTGATGGAGCTGATTATAGAGATCTTGCCGGCGGGTGCTAAGTTACCTAAAGACTAATACCAGTCTAAGAGAATGGTGAGATCGCTCTGGATGGGATACGAGAAAATTGATGCATGTCACAACGGGTGCATATTGTACTACAAAGACGACAATGATGAAGACGTGTGCCAATTTTGTGGTGCTGATCGCTACAAGACAACTGGTACAGGAAGGCCTGTCGGTGCGAGAAAGCCGACCGATTCGATGTCCTACTTGCCTTTGACGCCGCGGTTGCAGAGGTTGTTTATGGTGAAGGAGACTACCAAAAACATGAATTGGCATAGGCGAGAACAGATTGAAGGAGTGTTGGATCACCCATCCGATGGTAAAGCATAGAAGCACTTCGATCGAGAGTATCCAGATTTTGTTTCGGATTCGCGTAATGTAAGATTGGCGCTCTCATCCGACAGTTTTATCCTATTCAGACTTTAAGGCTCCCTATATCTCTTTTGTCCTGTGATCGTCACCTCGTACAACCTACTGCCTTAGATGTGCGTGAAGACACTGGTTATGTTCTTAACCGTAATTATTTTGGGTTTGAACAATTCGAAGAGGAACATCGATGTGTACTTGCAACCGTTCATAGATGAGTTGAATTAGCTATGGGAAGTAGGCGCCAACACATATGATGTTTCAAAAAGTAGAATTTTTAAATGAGGGCAGCACTTATGTGGACCATCAATGACTTTTTGGCTTATGGCATGTTATCAGGATGGAGAACTCATGGTCGTCTCTCATGTCCATATTGCATGGACCGCACTAAGGCTTTCCGTTTGAAACACGGAGAAAAATCATGCTTCTTCGATTGTCATCAATAATTTCTACCGTCGTATCATCCGTTCCGGAGGAATATGAATGTATTTCGTGGCAGCGTTACAGAGAAGGCCAATTCACCTCCATGGTGGCCCGGAGACACGATATGGAAAGAAGTTAAAGACTTACCAAGTGCTATCGAAGAGCCTACTAAGGGGTACAAGTGCGATAGATTTGGTCACACTCATAACTGGACGAAGAGGAGCATATTCTAGGACCTACCATATTGGAGCACCAATCTGATCAGACATAATCTTGATGTCATTCATATCGAGAAGAATATGTTTGACAACATAATTAATTTTGTGATGGACGTAAAGTGTCATGCCCTGGTCCCGTAAGGGCCGATCGTCCTCGCTTGGTCCCTACGGAACGGATCGTCCTCGCTTAGGCGCGATGCAGTGCAAGCCTAAGTTGCTCTTGCACCAGGCATAGTTCCTGCACAAGACACAAGTTAGACAAAAATATACATATATATAGGCACATGATTCAAAATACAGAGAACCAAAGTTGAACACATTTGATAGGAACACAAAATATTTTCTTTATTGAATACTTGAAGATTGGATTACAAAGTACTTGCTTGACTGTGTTACAAAATATGCCATAGATGGCTAAATTCCTTTTTACAAACCCAAAACTAGCCACAACACCCATACATCATGTTCTTGTAGTAGGACCAAAATCAAAACAACTAACAGAAGAGCAGTTTGCACACAGGAGAGAAAAGCTAAGGAAGCAGCACGAGGATGGTTCGCTGAATGGATGCGCTAGTACTGGTTCAAAATGCTCGCCAAGCTCTCGCTACCAGAACCTGAAGATTTGTCCACAAACGTGGGTCAGTACTACAACATGTACTGGTAAGCGATCGTGGCTAAACTTACCTAAAAATCCACACTAAGTAAGCATGTGAAGCAGATATTATTAGGTGATATTTATGGTTATCTAATTTCTTTTTAATAATTCATGCAAAGAAACATAAATGATTGAACTATGCATATGACGATTCTTACCCACGGCCAAACGGTTATCCCTGCAGCAGACAGACAAGTTAGCCACAATTTGCATATATGAATAAAATTATGAATCAATATTGGCATCAAGTATTAGGTATGCAAGAAGGTAAACCTAGCATGCGCCCTAACTACATAATGGTCCACGGAAAAACCCATGAATAGCAGTTGGGACTACAAACCCAAACTAACTATTAGACGAGAGACACCCCTAATCGCGAGGACTACAAGCCTCGGGTGTTTCGATTATCTCTCCAAGGCCGAACGATCCCCAGTGCCCCAGGAACCGCTTGAGAGACTGATCTTGTACACAAGTTGTCCAAAGACCGATGCAATGAATGTGTTCTATCAATTAATCAGTTCTATGCAACAGTTGAACAAAAAGCTTCTATGTGGACTAAGATCTTATTGATAGAGTCGTGGCTCTTCAATGGGTTCAATATCGATCAATTCAAACCACAAGAGTTTTTTAATAGGTTCAATGCGAACCATAAGATAAGTAACGTGCATCAATAACTCGAACAATTTATAGTGTATTCTTTGATTCAATATTACGATTTCTATATCATGCAATAAGTAGTAGCAAATTCTAAGTTAACAAGTGAAACATGTTCATTAACTTATCTTGTTACTGGGGTGACAAATTGAGCATAGGGACAGGCATTTTGAGTGGACTAGAGATTCTTTTATTAAGGCATGCAGACTAAATGATTTATCGAAGGGCCAAAGCTACTCACCGAATGAATCGAACGAGGATGGGGAAGCCTTATGAAACAGTTACTCCTTGGTTATGCGTCCTAAAATTGCAACAACACTTGGTTAGCATCATTCGATCTCTTTCTCTTACGATTCGAAAAGAATGCGCAAGCAAGAAAAGCGAATCATAAAAACCAAGTCATCGAAAGCAAGACAAAATACAAAGAAACACAAAACCAAGCAGCAAAACAACCAACGAAGACTCTTAGACTTATTTCAATAGAAGTCGTTCCATCAATTTGAAGGGTTCATTGCATTTCTTCCATGTTGATTTGGCGGCAAGGTTCCCCGAGACTCGATTCTCAATCGAGTCAAAGTAACAAGTGTTCCATAAGTAACCCGTTAGGAGCGGGAAATTAAATAATATCCCACTGAGAAGAAGTTTCGTCCTCAAAACTTAAGAGATCAAGGAGTCGAAGATCAAGTCTTCAAGAGGTCAAAGGAATCAAACTCACCAACATCGTGTTCTCTCGCATCACGCTCAATATTCAACTGATAAACTCTAGGCCTTCTAGTCTGATCATTTTGTCCATTAGCTTGAGCTGGGGCTGGCACGGGATTCTGATCCTGGTCACGTCCGGCATTCTCGTTACGGTAACGTGGCACAGACCTCTTGGTCGGACAGTTTCTCAGAAGATGGCCCTTTTGGACACAGTTAAAACATTCACCTCTAGCAATATGACAAATTTCCACTATGTGCCCTGGTCTGCCATAATAGTTGCACTCAAGTCTAGGGCACTGCTTGCCCTCTGTCTTCTTCCCTCCATCGTGATATATTTTGGTAGGAGAGTTTTGAGCAGCAGGTACCTTCTCTGGAATACTTTGTGGTGTGAACTACTCATTTTGCACTGCTGCCTCAAAGGCCCTAATATATAAAGTGCACTCCCGGTTTATCGCATCCTTTATAAGTTCATCATTCAAGCCCCTGATGAATCGGTACATGCGAGTCCTCTCGTTAAGAATTATTTCGTTAGTGAACATAGCAAGCTTGGAGAATTCTGACTCATAATCTTTGTTGGACATGCTCCCATGCTTAAGTTCGGTAAATTCGTCTTCCTTTCTTTGTCTTACGGCTGGAGGGAGGTATTTTTCCATGAACGCATTCTTGAATATCCCCCAAGTGATTTTGCCGTCTCTACGCCTTGTGGCAAGATCTAGCTTCTTGATTTGCCACTAATCATGTGCACGTAACCGCAGCTGCATGGCTGCACACGCCACTCTCTTATCCGTAGGTATCCCAGCAAACTCAAACAATCCCTCCAACTTGGCGACCCAGTCCATCACCTTATCCGGCGCGGCCCTGCCTTCAAACTCTGGAGGATTCAACTTCAGGAAATCGACGCCTTTAAAGGTAGACTTCCTGGCTGCTTGCGTGGGTTCATCTGCTTCACCTAGGCCAGCTTCTCGAGGCGTAGGTACGGATGCCACAAGTGTCATGAATATTCCTGATGCACCACTGTTGGCCACTAATGTTGTCACTATTTGAGTTAGTGAGTCAAGCTATTGTTGTTGTACCAAGGCTCTAGCATCAGCCCATTAATGCTGAGCTTCCAACCTTTCCTGTTGGGCCTCATGTCGACCAATCTGATTTTCAAACATAGCAATCAGCATATCGATTTAGTTATCGTTCACGCTCGCTGCGTGCGATTTTCCTTGGTTACTTGTTTTAGTCATCTTGCTGCAAAATAGAGTAGCTTGCATTAGTCTCATAACGTATTATGGACTTATTGCATGGGTCGTTAGGTTTTCATACTTTTCAAGAGCGGGACATTAACACATTCGATTTACTTATATAGATTAGCAATAATTTTTGAAATTCGGGACTTTTTGAAACCGCTTGAAAACTTATATCACTTTCGAAAACGATATTTGAAGAGGCCAAGGACATAAAGCCGTGTCCTGATACCACCTATCATGCACCGGTCCCGTAAGGGCCGATCGTCCTCACTTGGTCCCTACGAAACCGATCGTCCTCGCTTGGACACGATGTCGTGAAAGCCTAAGTTGCGCTTGCACCATGCATAGTACCTGCACAAGACACAAGTTAGATAAAAATATACATATATAGGCACATGATTCAAAATACAGAGAACCAAAGTTGAACACATTTGATAGAAACACAAAATACTTTCTCTATTGAATACTTGAAGATTGGATTATAAAGTACTTGCTTGGCTGAGTTACAAATTATGCCATAGATGGCTACATCCCTTTTTACAAACACAAAACTAGCCACAACGTCCATACATCATGTCCTTGTAGTAGGACCAAAATCAAAACAACTAATAGAAGAGCAATTTTTATACAGGAGAGCAAAACTAAGGAAGCAGCACGAGCACAGTTCCGCTAGATGGATACGCTAGTACTGGTTTAAAATGCTCGCCAATCTCTCACTACCAGAACCTAGAGATTTGCTCACAAACGTCAATCAGTACTACAACATGTACTGGCGAGCAACCGTGGCCAAACTCACATAAAAATCCACACTAAGTAAGCATGTGAAGCAGACATTATTAGGTGATCTTTCTGGTTGTCTAATTTTTTTTTAATAATTCATGTAAAAAAATATAAACGATAAATTGAACCATGCATATGATAATTCTTACCTACGGCCGAACGGTTATCCCTGCAGCAGACACACAAGTTAGCCATAATTTGCATATATAAATAAACTTATGAATCAATCTTGGCATCAAGTATTAGGTATGCAAGAAGGTAAACCTAGCATGCGCCCTAACTACATGATGGTCCATAGGAAAACCCATGAATAGCAGCTGGGACTACAAACCCAAACTAACTATTAGATAGGACATCCCCCTAATCGCGAGGACTACAAGCCTCAGGGTGTTTTAATTATCTCTTTCAGGCCGAATGATCCTGAGTGCCCCAGGAACTGCTCGAGAGACTGACCTTGTACACAAGTTGTCCAAAGACCGATGCAATGAATGTGTTATATCAATTAATCAGTTCTATTGCAACAGTTGAACAAAAAGCTTTTATGTGGACTATCTTCTTTTTGATAGAGCCGTGGCTCTTCAATGAGTTCAATATCGATCAATTCAAACCATAAGAGATTTTCAATAGGTTCAATACGCAGCATAAGATAAGTAACGTGCATCAATAACTCAAACGGTTTGCAGTGTATTCTATGATTCAATATCACGATTTTCATATCATGCAATAAGTAGTAGCAAATTCTAAGTTAACAAGTGAAACATGTTCATTAACTTATCTTGTTACTGGGATATCAAATTGAGCATAAGGACCGGCATTTTGAGTGGACTAGAGATTCTTTTATTAAGGCGTACAGACTAAAGGATTCATCGAAGGTCCAAAGCCACTCACCAATTGAATCAAACGAGATAATGAGGAAGCCTTATGTAACGGTCACTCCTTGGTTATGTGTCCTGAAATTGCAACAACACTTGGTTAGCATCCTTAGATCTCTTTCTCTTATGATTCGAAAAGAATGCGCAAGCGAGAAAAGTGAATCATGAAAACCAAGTCATCGAAAGAATGACAAAACACAAAACAAAACAAAACCAAGCTGCAAAACAACCAACAAAAATTCTTGGACTTATTTCAATAGAAGCCGTTCCATCAATTTGAAGGGTTTCTTGCATTTCGTCCGTATTGATTTGGCGGTAAGGTTTCTCCGAGACTCGATTCTCAACCGAGTCAAAGTAACAAGTGTTCCATAATTAACCCGTTAGGAACGGGGCATTACATAATACCCCACTGAGAAGAAGTTTCATCCTCGAAACTTAAGAGATCAAGGAGTCAAAGATCAAGTCATCAAGAGGTCAAAGGAATCAGACTCGCCAACATCGTGTCCGCTTGCATCACGCTCAATATTCAACTAATAAACTCTAGGCCTTCTAGTCTGACCAGTTTGTCCATTAGCTTGAGCTGGGGCTGGCATGGGATTCTGATCCTAGCCACATCCGATATTCTTGTTGCGGTCACGTGGCGCGGACCTCTTAGTCGAACAGTTTCCCATAAGATGTCCCTTTTGGTCGTAGTTGAAACATCCACCTCTAGCAATATGACAAGTTTCCACTACGAGCCCTGGTCTGCCACAATAGCTGCACTCAAGTTTAGGGCGCTGCTCGCCCTCTGTCTTCTTCCCTCCATCGTGATATCTTTTGGTAGGAGGTTTTCGAGCAGCTGTTGCCTTCTCTGGAACACTTCGGGGTGTGAACTACTTACTTTGCACCGCAGCCTCAAAGGCCTTAATGTATGAAGTACACTCCCGACTTATCAAATCCTTTCTAAGTTCATCATTCAAGCCCCTAATGAATCGGTACATGCGGGTCCTCTCGTTAGGAATTATTTTATTAGTAAACTTGGAAGAAATATGCCTTCTACTGAGTTGCATTTGATAAAGGAAGGGAATGGAAAGTATAAGCAGCCTAAGGCAGTTTTCTCACTGGACAAGGAAGATAAATAAAGACAATGTAGGTGGATTCAGGGGCTAAAATTTTCAGACGGGTACGTGTCAAATCTGTGAAGATGCGTCAACCCGAAGGAGAACAAACTGACGGTATGAAGAGCCATGATGTCACGTATTCATGGAGTGGTTAATTTTGATTGTATTTCAGAAATTCTTATCGCAGGTAGTTTAGGATCCTTTAACAGAGCGTAGCATATTCTTCACAGATCCTTGTTCTACCAAGTTGATCGTCGATCGTTTAAAAAAGCAAGAGAAGGACATTGCGGTAACACTGTACAAACTTGAAAGAGTGCTCCCTCCTGGATTCTTCGACTGTTAAGGAGGAAGTGGTACCTCATACTGTTAAGGAGGAAGTGATTGTTAAGGAGGAAGTGATACCTCCTACTGTTAAATTGGAAGAGATTGTTAAGGAGGAAGTGACAACTTCTACTGTTAAGAAGGAAGTGGTACCTCCTACTGTTGGGCAGGCACCAGCTCAGAGGGAGAGTTCCAATCACCCAGTACCTATAGCGGAGATTGATCACCTAGACGTTGCATATGCGAAGTATCTGAGGGACTGGATTATGCCCCAGCGTATTAGATTTTCTTGAAAGATTGAGAAATTGGATAAGACTTATGGTATGACTGTGATACTTTTATTGTGCTTATTATGTGACTGTGATACTTTTATATTATGCTTATTGTGTGACTGTGATACTTTAATATTGTATTTATTGTGTGGCTGTGATACTTTTATATTGTATTTATTGTGTGACCGTGATATTTTATATACTTTTATGATATTTTATACCCAAGAAATTCAACGAAGGGTTACTCCGGGTTTGTCTATTTTTATGAACTTTTATAGGTCTGTGTATTTATTTTATTATCATATGTTATTATCAGATATGGCCGGACGACACGGATCGTTCGGAGGTCGATCCTCTAGACGGAGTGCTCCTTCGATACAGGCTACTGGTCTCGGATCCTCCTCGTAGAGTACTCCAGTGTACCGATCTTTAGCATCTCCGACTCCTTCGATGATACGACGTGGCAATACTCTTGGGACAAGTAGTTCTAGGCCTGAGACTACTCCCTCTTCCAGCATTCCTTCAGCTGACGATACCATGGAGACAGAGGAGCAGATAGAGCCGACTTCGTCTGTACTTGTTCAGAGCGATCCTCCATGAGCACCTCCGGACGAGACAATGATGGAGATTTGGACCGACGAGCCTTAAAAGTAAGTTAATTAGTTAATATTTTGGACCAATGGGCCAAATGATTATATCTTTATATTCATGAATTTAATTATCGTTGTATAGATATCGTCCGTCGGTGGTACAGAGAGCACTGGAGTATTTCTGAGGCAGAACTATGGTGAGGCTTGGATCAACTACTCAGATGCTCCTGAAGATAGGAAGGAAGGCATTCTGGTTTGCCCACTTAAAGGTAAAAATATGTTTACTTTTAATATCAATAATCATTTATGCATATTATATAACTCTCTATCTTACTTTTTGTAGAAAACCTATTTATATCCACCACACCGGGCTGAGAAGATCAAGGAGCAGTTTTCTTCCGTCGTCGCTAAGCTGATCCGTGATGCGGTCAACGATCAAAAGGCTCGTGATCACGATGGAGCCCCGATCCATGGTTGGATCACGTCTGAGCAGTGAACATCGATGAAAGCAAGATTCAACGAACCCAAGTACATGAAGATGTTGGAGAAGGGAAATGCCGCTAGGTCGAAGGCAGAAAAGTGGTGTGGTGACTCGATTTCCATAACATAATATTTTTGTCGTCTGGTATGTATTCTATTGAATATATATTATTTTAATAAAAGCAAGATAAGATGTTTAATTTTAATCACAAACAATATAATTTTTAACAGGTACAAAGGAGTGAAGATGCCAACATGATGACCGTCTTCCTGGCCACCCATCGGAAGGGCGAAAAGCTCACCTATGAGAAGGCCATGCAGATCTATGTACGTTACTTTACCTTGTGTTAGTTTTAATATAACTTTGAAAATATGCAAATAGATATCTATATAGTTAGTAATAAGTACCTTAGACGTTAGCAACCATTTTTCTAGGATAAGTATCTTAGACTATGTGAGCGGACGATTGCTAGTGCATTGGTAGAGGGAGGGGCTGGTACTTTCTCGCAGCCCTCTACAGTTCCGTCGACGGACGAGCTCTTGATGATCGTCGTTGGTGGTCTTCAGAGGGGTACATACTATGGTACAGGATCCTACGGCATATTTGTTGCGACGCAGTCATCCAGGACCCCCTCTGGCAGTGTGCATTCCTCGCAGCTTTCGCAGGCGTCGACATGAGCCCAAGAGAGCGTTGACCGTCATATTTCTGACCTGCGTGACGAGTTGCTACGGAGGATTATGGAGCACCCCAGTCTCAGCCACAGACCGAAGATGCGACAATCGCCGCACGTTTTGATGTGCTCGAGGGTAGCCTATTGGAGATTAGGACTCTGATCCAGACGATGGAGGACAGCCTTATAGAGCTCAGGACTATGAGTCAGACGATGGAGCACAGCTTGGCGACTCTTGCCTCGTCTATGAAGCGCAGACATACGGAGCTGGAGGGGTCGCATATGGCCATGAGCGACTCACTTGCGAGGATACATGTGATACAAGATTTGTTGAGTCGGACGGTGGAGACGAATACTTCGAGGATGGTATCTTCCATGGATTCATACAATGCTCGACTGCTAGTATTGGAGCAAATATATCCTCCTGGTCCGTCGGTATCGATACTTACACTGACACCGACTCCATCGATTCCACTGCCTCCTCTATCGGGACCGGTAATGCTTTCTCAGGAGTAGTATGGCTTTCTCTTATCCCAGATGTGCGGCAGTGTTTCTCCTCCTCCTCCTGATTTGCAGTAGTTCTTATTGGGACTTTTTAAGTATGTTTGTGTGTATTGGCCCATTCTTGGGTCTTTGATGTACTTATTTCATACTGTTTACTACATTATTTCGTTGAGACAGAGGTGACATTATTTTAGATTCATGTATTTATTTGTTGGGACATTCCTGTGTGTTTCGATATTCTTGACGTGTTTGTGTATGTACCGGTATTGAGTGTTCCACCGAAGGGGGCGACGAAACCAGAAAATTTAACAGAGGGTTGCTCTGGGTCTATTTATATAAAGTGTGATTTTATAACTGCAAACAGACTTTTGTTGGAAAATAATTTTAGAAATTGAATATTTTTTTTCTAGTTTTTTTAAAATTTAGTGACATTCTGCAATGTTTACCGGCGTGACAGTGCATCGCTAAATTGTGTTAAAATATCGCTAACTGGTATCAGGAACGTCGCTAATCTGTGTCAAAACGTCGCTACACGTCATTAAAAAGCCGACATGACAATTTTTGCCAGGTTAGCATTGGTGTAGCAAAACATCGATGATAATGTCGCTGATTTGGCGACGTTATGCGACAATATACAACGTCGCTGATATACCAACGTCGCATAGCTGAACGTCGCTAATAACAAAATATTTGACAACTTGTACGCGTCCCAAATATACGTCGCTATAGTGACGAATGGCGATGAATTTCTTGTTAGCAACCATGGATTACGCGACAACACCAAAACATCGCAAATTACGTCGCTAATATATTTTAGCGACATTTTTTACCTATTAGCGACGTTTTTTGACGTCGCTAATATGTATTATTTTGGTATTGGCAAATCTCATTTCTGAATGGAAGAAATCTATGCAAGAGGAACTCGAAGCTCTAGATGAAAATGAGACACGGGAAATTGTTAAATTGCCTCCATGAAGAAAAATAGTTGGATGTCATTGGGTGTACAAAAATAAATACAGAAACGATGGCACTTTGGAACGACATAAGGCTAGGCTTGTTGCTAGAGGTTTTAAAGAAAAAGCAGCATCCATGCACCCCAAATATTGGCCGCCTAAAGGCCTGACACCAAGATCGTTTGACAGAGAATCCTGACAAAAAAGATTTTCTGAACGTCTCGAAATATGTGAGCACACTAAGCAGCAAAAAGCTCTCGTCAGACTAATAATGACTTCTGACAAGCATGCAAAGCCACGTATACGGGACCTCATGAGTCCCAGACTCCATGCGCTCCATGCGTCTATGGTCTCATGCGTCCCAGACTCCATGCGCTCCATGCGACTCTGGCCCTATGTGTTCCAGACTCCATGCGTTCCATGCGCCTCTGGCCGCATGCGTTCCAGATTCCACGCGTCTCATGTGCCTCTGGTTCCATGCGTTCCAGACGTCATGCGTCCCATGCGTCTCAGATTCCAAACATCCAACGTGGCAAGGCTCCTTGAGACGAAATCTTTCTGTTGCGATTCTCTCCAACTAAATGCGGGCCACGTGTCAAGCTGACCAAGTCACGCAAACGGAAGACGAGAACCGCCAGAATCTCCACCAAACAGCAAATTCCAACAAAACGTCCGAGTGGCAGCGTGCTCTGGACTCAACCCATGCTATGCGCCCACAGTTGCAACCGTATATATTCTGTTGAAGGTGTCCCATATAGCCACGAAACAGAAACACATGCGGCATCTATAGCCCATCAAATGACGTCCCAACGGCTTTTTCTGCTTCAAAGAGAATATATCTCTCCAGGCTAACTACGTACGTGCACACAAGCTCAAAAGAGAGAAAAGACAAGAGAGCATCCCGCATTCACTCGTCGAACCGTCAACAGAGTAAAAGAGTCGCTGCAGTAGTCGAACTCCATCGTCATACTATCCAGATAAAAAATATTACACTTAAATTATTTGCCTATAACTTTTTTATATTTTTTATTTGTTATTAAAAGAAAAAATTTCACACCAAACGTAATGACGAACACTGTGTACAAGTTCACCGCCATTGTTACAGTTTTATCCAGAAGCTCGCGCCAGCGACGAGGACGAGGGACTCCATCAACCTGCCTATCACACAATGGAGGTGTGCCCAGTTTGCTTGACGTGTCTCTCTGAGCAACATATTTTCCCAAGTTTTTATGTCACGTCCAGCTGCAGTACTAGCGTGATCAACTCAACGACTTGAATTTAAAATGGCATTAATTAATCAAGACCAAAGGATCCCGAGGCTAATGCTAGCTTATAAGCTGTCTTCTGTGTGTACACAAAAACAAGACCAATGCCACGAGTCTTAAAACTTATAGACCAAATTACCAATTGACACCCTTAAATATCGGCATTTTTTTTTTTTTAATCTTAATACCATTCTAAATTTTGATAGATATGAACTTAATATTATTAATCAACTATTAAAAATATTTATTTTGATATTCTTCGACAGTCAGGATTAAATTTACCGTTAAAAAAAAAATTATGACTAAAATATCTTCCTCTTTCCCACTTTGCAGCGTCACCCCCGTCCCGTCATCTCCCCTCCCCCCTCAGATCGCACGTCCCCCCTCTCCGACTGTTGTGCCGCCATACTCCGGCTACCGGTGTCGGAGAGTGGATCTGCTTGAGAGAGAGAGGAAAAGAGAATGGGGGTGGAAACATTTTTATCATTTTTCTTCTTTGATTAATACTGATAGGAATCAAAATTTAAATTTAAGATATCAAGTTGCAAAATGCAAATAGTTAAGGGTATAAAATTGTAATTAAGCTAAACTTATAAATACATATACATTTACATGAGTTTGTTGAGGTAGTTGCATCTCTCCTCTCCCAACCCCCTTCCTGCCCCCTTCATAACTTTCACCTGTCTATCTCCCCTGCTCTTCGTCAATATATATATATACACTTAGTTTCTGTAACTCGAGTGCATATCGATCTACAATCCCCTCTCTCTCTCTCTAGTGATCTATCATGGCGACGGCGAATTATCAGCAAGGCGTGAAGCTCAAGTACGTCAAGCTCGGGTACCATTACCTGATATCGAACGCCGTCTACCTCGTCCTCCTGCCCCTCCTGACCGTAGCCTTCGCGGAGGTGTCGACCGTCTCGGCCGACGACATGTACCAGCTGTGGGACCACCTCCGGTTCAACCTCGTGAGCGTGGTCCTCTCCTCCTCGCTCATGGTCTTCGTGGGGACCATCTACCTGATGTCGCGCCCCCGGGCCGTGTACCTCCTCGACTTCTCGTGCTACAAGCCCGAGGAGGCGAGGAAGTGCTCCCGGGAGCTGTTCATGGAGTGCTCGGTGAACGCCGGGACGTTCACCGAGGAGAACCTGGCGTTCCAGAGGAAGATCATAGAGCGGTCGGGGCTCGGGCAGTCCACGTACTTCCCCGAGGCGGTGATCCGGCAGCCGCCGAACCCGTGCATGGCGGAGGCGAGGAAGGAGGCCGAGACGGTCATGTTCGGGGCGATCGACGACCTCCTGGCCAAGACCGGGGTCAGGGCCAAGGACGTGGGGATCCTGGTCGTCAACTGCAGCCTCTTCAACCCGACCCCGTCCCTCTCCGCCATGATCGTCAACCACTACAAGCTCAGAGGCAACATCGTTAGCTACAACCTCGGTGGCATGGGATGCAGCGCGGGACTCATCTCCATAGACCTTGCCAAGAAGCTTCTTCAGGTTAGCTTAATTAGTATACTAAGTTAATTAGTCGTTAATATATTATTAATAGGCTTGACTAACTAACTTGGAAATGTTATATGTCAGTGTAAGCATACTAAAAGAATGCAGTGCAAATCCCCAACTCCGCCGCTAGCGTCGGCGGTGGGCCTTCAGTAACATGTAGGAGAAATTATTGATTGAGCCGGATTTATCGTGCATCTTAATTCTCCTCCGCTTGATGGCATAAGGATCGATGAGTGTTGGAATAGCCCTCCTTATTTTCATGCCATCAAGCATAAGAGAATCAAAGTACACGGTAAGTCCGCGGCGGTGGATTTCCAGTAATATGTAGAAAAAATTTATTCAGCGAGCTAGACTTACCGTACGTACATCTTGATTATTCTTCACTTGATGGCATATAAATCAATATATAGAGTGACAGTTTGGGACAGTTGTTCTCATCTCCGTGCCAACAAGCGAAAAAAATAAAATTCCAAAATGCATCAACTTCATGTGATGAATGGTGTGAAGTGTGCATGGAGCAGATCAGCAGAAAATCTCATATGCCACATGCACACACAATTGTTGTGGGTTGGCAGTTGGCAGTTGGCCAAACTTTCTGGCTACTTAAGTTACGTTTGGTTTGCCTTGATTCTTAAAACATCTCTCTCGACACGACAGTTGGGTTTGGTCAATGCTCTTTTACTTCTCCTACAAAGTTGTCTAGATTTAGAGTTGTACTAATTTAAATGGACATTGCTATATGTTGTTTGTGATCCGTGAAAGCAGACTGTGACCGCCGGCCACATGACAGTATTCCATTGACGGAGATTTATGTGACGGGTACAAACAAATAGAAGGGACCAATAGAATTCCGTCACATAGTCCGCGGTCACGGCAAGCAGATCTATACTGCCTTGATCTACACGTGAACAAAATAATGAACATCGATCCATCTTTTTGATATATATATAGGTTCACCGAAACTCGTATGCGTTGGTCGTGAGCATGGAGAACATCACCCTGAACTGGTACTGGGGGAACAACCGTTCGATGCTGGTCTCCAACTGCCTCTTCCGCATGGGCGGCGCCGCGATCCTCCTGACGAACCGCCGGTCGGACCGGGGCCGCGCCAAGTACCAGCTGGTCCACACCGTCCGCACCCACAGGGGCGCGGACGACCGGTCCTACGGGTGCGTGTACCAGGAGGAGGACGGCGCCGGGAAGGTCGGCGTGGCCCTCTCCAAGGAGCTGATGGCGGTCGCGGGGGAGACCCTGAAGGTGAACATCACCACCCTGGGCCCGCTCGTCCTCCCGCTCTCGGAGCAGCTCCTCTTCTTCGTGACGCTGGTCGGACGCAAGGTCCTGAAGATGAAGTCGATCAAGCCTTACATTCCGGACTTCAAGCTGGCGTTCGAGCACTTCTGCATCCACGCGGGGGGGCGGGCGGTGCTGGACGAGCTGGAGAAGAACCTGGAGCTGTCGGAGTGGCACATGGAGCCGTCGAGGATGACGCTGAACCGGTTCGGGAACACGTCGAGCAGCTCGCTGTGGTACGAGCTGGCGTACACGGAGGCGAAGGGGAGGGTGAGGAGAGGGGACAGGGCGTGGCAGATCGCGTTCGGGTCGGGGTTCAAGTGCAACAGTGCGGTGTGGAGAGCGATGAGGACGATCGATCCGGAGAAGGAGAAGAATCCATGGACGGACGAGATCCATCAGTTTCCGGTCCATGTTCCCAAAGTCGAGGAGCTAATTGCAACATCATCATGAGCCGCCTTTCTTCCTGCTAACTATGTATACAAAGCTCGATGGCCTCAAGGGGTTAAAAAAATCAAGATTACAGGTAGAATTATATATAATTCGTGGAATTCAAGATCGTGTAGTTGTTGTAATTTCATTTTTAATTTCTTCTTGTGTGATTTTAAGGTTGATGGTTTCAAGTTTTTCAATATTAATTACTAGTTATATAGTAGTATTGCTCTTATAGAAGATTGGAAATATATATATATATATATATATGTATATATATATATATTCGTGATAATTATACATTCAAAAAATTTCAATCAGAACATTATAATATAAAAAAATTCCAAAAAAAATATTAAATTTTTAAAATTTACCAGCAGAGCATCAAAACGTTCTTTCCAAGAGCGTTTTATACTTTTCGTTAGTAAAAAGTTAACTTCCGTTAACGGAGGAAAAAAAAATTATACAAGAAAAACGTCCTTTGGAAGGACGTTTTTCCTAGGAAGGGTGTTTTTCTAATATCTCCTCTCCTCTCTCCTCTCCGCTCTCCTCTCTCCTCCTCTCCCGCTCCCCTCTCTCTCTCTCTTCTCCTCTCTTTCCCGCTCCCCTCCTCTCCTCTCTCCTCTCCACTCTCCTCCTCTCCCGCTCCTCTCCTCTCCTCTCCCGCTCCTCTCTCTCTCTCTCTCTCTCTCTCTCTCTCTCTCCCCTCCCCTCCCCTCCCACCCCCTCTCTCTCTCTCTCTCCTCTCCTCTAGGCAAGGTAATGGCCCGGATCGAAGATTGATGAATATAGTTTCTATGCACACTCTTCTTTCTCCACTTCCCTTCCGGAGCATCGCCACTGAACAACCAAGTGTAGTACAAGGCGGAAGGAAGACACACACACAGGAAAGCAGGAGCCACCCGAGAAAGACAAAGACAGGATTTTGATCCATTTCTTGTAATCAAACTCATTTCCCGGGGGACCTCAAAATAAGGCTTAAACAAAGGCTTATCGAAAATCACTGGGAAAAAAACCTATGGTTTAAGGAAAAAGATGGAAATATAAACTAAGCCATATCCAACAGAAGCCTAGGCTCGAAAGAAGGAGAGAGAAGAGGCATCTGAAGCCGAACGAACTCCCCACCGGCTATGCCGGGCACCGTGGCGGAAGGTAAGGACATGCCGGACCGGATCGGTCGAACATTTGATTTTACCAGAGGATGCAGGATTAGATGACGCTTTCGACAGCTGGATTGGATATGATTGGTGATACTCCTGTGCAGTCTCAGCCGGGCCAGCAAACCACCTTACCTAGCACTTGCTAAAGAAATGCTTACCGAGAAGCTTTCCTAGTGTCACGTCCCAGTCCCAAAATACCGAGGGACTGGACACGTGATAATGGCCAGCAGCACACATCGATGGACAAACCCAATTTAATGGATCCATCGGGACGCACTTAAGCTGTAGTACAACAATAATGGTCTAAATATACTAATCTCATCCACAGATATGAATACAACAAATATCAGAATCATAAAGCAAGATCAATCTCAATAAATATAAACTCAGGGAATAACCCGATAATGAGTCTGATACATCTGTCAAGATACGAGAATAAAGCTAACTACAACAAATACTGAGTATGGAAACAGTATATACTCAGAAGATACCCTCGGTGATCACTCGTCTACTGGATCTGGTACTGCTCCAATGCCTGCTCCTGCTCCTGCTAATGCTCATGTCCTGCATACCTCGGGATTGTAACACCCCGTTCCGTTCTAGCGGACTGCCGACTCAATCGGCAAAAGTGCAACTGTCTCGACCCGCTTTGCCTCAAACAAGAAGAAAATGATATCTAGACTTGCCCCTACAGGAATCCTGCTTAGGCTTTCAGAGGCTCGCTTGACGTATCGCTCTACCGAGGCGAATCATCGCTAAGGTGGGTGGCTACGGTGAACTTGTCTTTGCTTAGCCAGCACACATAAAATATGGAATATTCATGCTAGTAGCTAGGTGAATCACCCCCTGCATGCTAATAAGAATACAACGTACCTAGCTAAGGAAAAAATCCCAACTTGTATTTGCTTGTGCTAGAACATGAAAATTAAAATACTGCTTATATTCAGACCCTCGCATGCTAAGTCCCTAACGGTTTTATCTCTCGGCTTACCTTCGGGTCCGAGCAAACGTGTTTACTTATGTTCCTTAGAAACGCATGCTTGTCTGCTTGAATATTGCCATGTTTTTATCCAAACCCCGGGAGACTACTACGTAGTCGTTCCGTGCCTGAATGAACCTGCTAGTATCCGGGACCGTTAGGTCACCAAGGCATCCCCGAACCAGGGGCATGCATCAAGGCAAATAAATACTGTACTGTGATCACATCATGTTTACCTTTGAAAAAGAATCCTGTCCAAGCATGTTCATAATGGAAATTCAAGATTGTACTCGTGTTATTGATTGTATCGTAATGATATGGACATAGAATGGATATGGATATGGATATGGAATGGATAAGGAATGGATATGGAATAGAATGGATATGGAATGGAATGGATATGGAATGGATATAGAATGGATATGGATAACCATATAGACCTGCATGTCGCGGACAACTTGGTGCACAAGGTTTTGGAGGTTTCGCGGACGGTCGTCAGGGCGCTGGGACCGATCCGATCCGAACGGAACATATGGATTAGTCAATTGGAATTGAGGATGAATATGGCATGTGGCGGGGCTCGCAACCTGCGTCGCATAGCATTTTCTATCCCGTGACTATAACTCGTCCTTTATGGCTATGCCAGCGACAATTGTCATATAGATAAGTCATCCTCGCTTAGCGGCTATCCGCGTGCGAGTTATTGCATCGCATCAACTGAACACCTGAACGATCTGGACATAACGACTCTCGTGTTGCATATGCTATTGCTTGGTTTTCATTATTATGAATGCCCCTGAATGTATATACTTGCACGTGCATGAATTTATAATGTTTTGCCTTGGACAGGGAAGGCCAAATGGTAAGTCTCGTCGTGTTTCCTCTCATGTCGCACGGCGCACTACCACACGAATTAGGCTATTCAATACTTGCATGAAACTGATCCTAAGGCAACTACAAAGACAACTTAAATAGTTGGTGCACGGAACCTGTATTACGTGTTTGGATTTGTCGAGCGGGCGAGTAGCTTCTCCACCAATGCATTCAATGTACTGATAATCCACCAGTTTGTATGCAGGGTGTGGGAGAACCGCGTTCGGTGCGGATGCCTCCTTCGTGCGTGCTAAGGTGTGGAGATCATTCCGAAGCAACGGTGCGTCCGGAACAGAAGCACATATACAAGACATAATGTTGTGAACATTGCCTGATCATCGCCTGTACAATAATCCACAATTGTAGCCACTTGGCACACTTTTACTGTTTGAGAGAGAGAGGCTTGAGCGACTTGTAATCTCGGCTACATGCCGCCTGTAACACATATTTATATTAATAAAGAGTTGCTTTACTTCAACTTGTGTTTAAATGCTTCCGCTATATTGTCAACTCAGTGAACTTGTTACCGATCGCCTATGCGTTCATGACTCCGCTGCACTCGGACAATCTGTGCGACTCTGTGGCTTAGAACTCTTACTGCCAGCCAACGAACCACGGCCTTGCACGGGCGTGGATCACGCTCGTGCGACATCACGCCCAGATGGGTCTAAGCGATCGTCCCGCGGGAGCGCTGGCGAGGGTGATTTCCGCCTAGCGGGGACGGCCGATTTGCCTGCGGGAGATCGGGGAATGACAGGGATAGATCTCGTCTGCAAATCCTGGAGACATAATCCGGATCCAGGTCCTCAGGGGACATAGCAAGGTACAAGAATAACTCATGCCAAAATAAATGCAGTGCAGCAATAAATGAAACAATAAGGTAAACTATGTAACCAACTAAGTGATATGCAAGTGAGAGTTTTAGTCATACTCGGGCTGAGACTACTACAGGATCAGTGTCGGAGAAACCCATAGCAGTATTTCTCGAAGGGCCAGTACGGTACCTAAGATCTGTTGCCAGAGTCTAAGGCACTTCTATTAAAATAATATATATATAATCAGCCTTATGTACGGTAAATCTCTCCTCATCCAATGTAATCACACGTCTCATGTCCATGACACGCAAGATCATAACTAATGCAACAAGTCAGGATAAAATCTAAGCATGTAACTGTATATGTCATAAACCTGTATCCTATACAGAATCACCATGAATATTTCAGGAAGATTTCGTCTCATAAATAGTGTCAAATGTCCTAGGTATGATGTACTTGATAAGACAAGTACGAGAATGTATCGGGTCTCGGTATCCATGTCTAGGTGACGTTACACAACTCCGCGTACGGTGTTGGCACCCGACTAATAATCGGACGCTAAGTAAGTCACACGATCCTAGGTCAAGCATGTACAAGAATATATAAATAAAGCAAAAAAAATATGCAACAAGAACTGCAATGTTGGCAAGGTACACTTGCTTGGGGTTCGAATACCAACAGTTGTCCCTGTATCAGTGGAACCTGCAGGTACTCCTCCAAAAGCTGAAATAAACATCACCAACAATCTCAAAAAATATCAATTAGCTAGAAACGTCTGTCCTTACGTCCAATTTGGACACAGGGGCAAAAATCACAGTTTCGGGCCAAAGCGGGGTTACATGTGGGCCACTTTGCACCGAAAAATGCGTCAGGGTCAAAGGTCTCCAAATGCGCCAAACTTAGTGTCAACAAGTCAGGAACGATGATACGAACCCAACGGAACTTCCAGAATTGGATTCCGATGAGCCGATCACAAAATCGCCTGACAAGTGGAGCTTGTGGGTCCACGATACGCGATTTTGTCAATGTCCTCAGAATCGAACCAAACTTGGGTCACAGGCCAGCGTATTGCTACGAGTCCGATGGCGCAAGTTTCGTCTCGATCTGACGTGTGTACACAAAGTTACAGCGCGTTCCTGAATAGGCGGATACGGGGCATCGTCGGCGGATACGCGTTGATTTCGGTGTGCACGCACATCCAAATCAACTTCTGCGAAATTCTACACGTCCGTATCAACAACGCGCACGTTTCGGTAAAGACCGCGTGCGACCAAGTCGTCCCGTTTGGCGGGGCGCACTCAGTTCCGGGGTGAAACAGGGCGTTGGTTTTTCTGTTTTTGGATCGCAGTTTGCGATCGCCACAGGACACGACGCACCGAGTGAGTTGCACGGACATCGAGAGGGTCACGCGGTCTACGAGACGCAACTGACGGAACATAAATCAGATCAACGAGGAGAGAGAAAATGCTACCTGAACAGGGCTCCGAGAAGTCTAAATTTTACGTGTCCGGTCCTGTGTCCGTGTCCGATGTGTCCTGTGTCCGAGCCGTGTCCTGGCCGTTCTAGGGTTTGATGCCAGGGTTAGGTCGTCAGGCGGGGGCGCTGCTGCTGCGGCGAGGCGGTTGACGGCTGGCCGATGATGGTTGCACTGAGCTCGACGAGGTCGGGCGGAGCTGCCACTACCAGAAAAAGTCAAATTAGCGACGTCTAAAAACGTCGCTAAATAACCAAAAATCGTCGCTAATTAGGTTTAGCGACGTAATTAGCGACGTTTTAAAGAAGTCGGAAAATACCAAGTCGCTAATATAAAAAACGTCGCTAAACGTCGCTATGCCGACGTTTTTTAGCGACTTTAATGTGTCGCTAAATTTAGCGACGTTTTGCGACGCCAAGTCACTAAAAAGCGACGTTTAGAAAAGTCGCTAAACGTCGCTGATTAGCGACATCTATCGCGACGTTACACCGACGTCTTTAATGACCTGGCTATACTGCCATGTCAGCAATTGGCGACGTTTAGCGACGTCATTAGCGACTTTATTAGCGACGTTATTAGCGACGTTTTACGGCGTTGCTAATTAGCGACGTAATTAGCGACGTAATTTAACGTCGCTAAACGTCGCTAATAACGTCGCTAATTTTTAAAAAAAATTAAAAAAAAATTCCCAGAATCAAACATTGTGATTCCCTGCAGTTTTACATCATCTTCATCATACACACCAACATGATTCAATCTAGTTAACTATATTATCCAATTAAATTAAAGACCACAAGAAGTATCAATCCAATTAAATGTGGATAACTATATAATCCAATTAAATTAACTAAAAAATTAATGACCACAAGAAGCATCATACATCATGTCTATTGTTGAAGTACCAATAATTCATAAATAATAATAATAATAACTAGACTACTACGGATCTGCAGGAGGCTGACCAGCGGCGCACTTCAAGGATAACAACTCCTCATACTCGTCCCGTGGAATCGACACCGATGTCGATGGAGAAGGCAGTGACGTCGGTGGCGGCCGTGCCCGCTCCAAATCTGCGAGTCGCTGGTTGTAAGAATCCAGGGTAGATAACAACCTCGTACTGCTATCACCCATTGAATCCTGCATCCTCGTCAGGTTCTCGCCCATCGATAGCTGTGACGCATGCATCCTCGTCAGCTTCTCGCCCATCGATAGCTGTGACGCCTGCAGCTCCATGATGTTGCGATCATTGGAGGCTCTAATATCATTTGTCAATTCTCGTAGCTCCGTCATGCTGCGGTCGAGCATATCCAATCGTGCGATAAGCATCGGATCGTCCGCCTGCGGCTGGGACCGGGACTGGTCCTCCATACTTCGCAGCAAGTCGTCACGGAGAGACGCAATCTGACGGTCAACGGCCTCCTGGACGGCCTCCTGGACTCTGGCCGACGACTGCGAGGGCTGCGACTGCGAGGGGTGTGTGGAATGCACAGCTGTCGGGGAGGCCCTAGATGACTGCGTCGCAACCAGGGCGCCATAGGAGCCCGTACCGTAGTACGTACCCCTCTGGAGACCACCAGCTGCGGTCACCCACAGGTCGTCCGCCGACGGAGATGGACCGGGCTGCGACGAAGCACCAGCCTCTCCAGGTGTAGGTGCACTAGCAGTCGCCCGCTCACGAAGCCTAAGATACTCGGCCTAGAAAAGGTTTGGAAACTCAATAATTGCCTAAGTTATATTAAAATAAACACAAAGTAAAGTAATACTTACATAGGTCTGTGAGGCCCTCTCATCAATGAGATTTCCGTCCTTGCGATGGGTGGCCAAGAAGACGGTCACCATGTTCGCATCCTCACCCCTCTGTACCTGTTAAAAATATAATTTTTATTACTAAACTTAAATATTTATTCCAAGTACCATTTTATGGTACTTATATTAAAATAATATATTTTAAAAGAAAAAACATACCAAACGACGGAAATGTTCCGTCATCGGAATCGAGCCACCACACCACTTGGCAGCATTCTGCCTAGCCGCCTTGGCCTTCTTAGACCTTTCCTTGTAGCTCGGATCGTCGAATCTAGCCCTCATCGCAGTCCACTGCTCAGGCGTGATCCAACCTTGGATCGGTTTTCCAGCACGATCACGAGCCTTCTGGTCATCCAGAGCATCTCGGATAAGCTTGGCGGCAACGGTAGGAAAGAGCCGCTCGATCAACTCGGCCCGGTGCGGAGGATAAAAATACGTTTGCTACAATAAATAATTCATTAAGTTAGCATCACGAATATGCATAAATTAGAGGATTTATTTAATATACTTTTACCTGGAAGTGCGCAAACCAGAACGCCTTCCTCTCCTCCGGAGCCTCCGAATAGTTGATCCAAGGGCCACCGTAGTTGTTTCTCAGAAATTGGCCCAGGCGTCTCTGAACCGACGATGGACGATATCTATACAGAAATAATAATTTAGATTACTGAAAAAGTCAATATACGATGAATAAAGAGAAACACAAATATATATTAAACCATCTAATTGACTTACTTTGTACCGTCGGCCCAAATCTCTGTCCTCGTCTCCTCCGGTGGTGCGCATGGAGGATCTTGCTGATGCTGGGACAACGTCGGCACGACCTCCTCTACATGCTCATCTGTCTCCATGCTTCCGTCAGCAGGAGGAACGCTGGACGAGGGAGTACTATCACGCCTGGAACTACTCGTCCCAGGAGTGATGCCACGCAACGTCGTCGCAGTCGGAGATGTGGCTGCTCGATATACTGGAGTACTGGGCGACGATGATCCGGAACCAACAGTAGGCAGTACCGGAGTGGCACTCTGTCTACCTCGGGACCTGCCGAATCCTCCGCGTCGTCCTGTCATATCTGATAACAACATATGATGAATATAGAGAAACACAAATATATACTACATTCTACAGTCGGAATGTGATACATATCTCAAAGTATTATACAGTCAAAATATAATACATATATTCGTTAATGTCAACATCTACTTCTACATGCAATATTTATAGTCCAAATATAGTTACATTCTACATGGAATATTTTATATTTTCAATCATCTTCAGAAAATTCATCTTGTTCGCCTTCCTCGTCCTGCTCTTCCTCTTCCTCGTCTTCACTTTTATCTACTTCGTCGTCCTCTCCGGATAATTCTACATCTTCTATATTATTACTCGTGTAATGAGTAACTTCCGTTGAGTCCACATCTACAATATTTGTTACAAGAGGTAGATCGTCCTCCTGATAAGCTATTTCGTCAATGTCAAAGGTATTTCTAGCTTTAGTCTTGCATACTGCCCACCAATCCGACCTCGCTGTCCCCCGTCTAGGATAAGTTGCGAAGTACACGAGCTGAGCCTGACTTGATAGGACAAATGGTTCGTAGCCTTGATATCTACGCTTGTAGTTTATATCCACAAGGCCATGCTTGTCAATTTTCCAACCTTGATCTTGAATCGGATCGAACCATTCACACCTGAATAGCACGATATTAGCAGGTTCTGGGCCATAATTATATGTCAACTCCACAATCTCTCGTAAGATGCCAAAAAAATCATTGCCCGGATTGACGTCTTTGTAGTTTGAAGATTTGATACACAAACCACTGTTTTTCGTGGAATCAAGATCCAGAAAGCTGTCTCTAATAGGAGCATTTGTTGACTTGAACCTGAACCCATTCACACAGAAACTTGGCCATATTTTTACGGCAGTAATTGGTCCCTTGGCTAGAGTCCTAATAGATTCAGTCTCAGGTGATATTAGACGATCGACCTAAATACCAAAGTAGCGATAGTAAGTTATTTGTTTTGCAAGTGCAGAAATAAAAAGTAATTACCAAGCATCTTACATATGCGCTCAACCAAGAAGGAAAATGGCATCTCATATCTTGTTCTACTTCTTCGTCTGTTATGTAGGGCCTAACCGACCTCAACTCATCATTATATGTGCTGAAAAACAATGAAGCAACTGCTGATTAGTAGCATAATAGTATCTTATACTATTACATTGAGATGATGTAAACGTGGACGTTAATTACTTACCCCTCTAGCTTCTCCACTTCATCCTCGTCGCAATTGAGTAATATATACAATTGAGCAGCCCTTAGCTCATCGTCATTCAAATATCTCTTCTTCATTTTTCCCGAGGGCTTTCCGGATGCATTGAATACTTTGAGTATTGCATCATTAGATTCCTGATATGCGTCGTCGTTTCTGGGAGCTTTCGTCCTATTAGTAGCAACATGCGGATTGAAATACGTCGAGCAAAAGTTTGTAATCTCCTCGAGAACATAAGCTTCACAAATAGAGCCTTCAACCCGTGCCTTATTTTTCACCTTTCTCTTTAGGTGATTCAGATGGCGCTCGAAGGGGTACATCCACCGATAACCGACAGGACCGCCAACACGTGCCTCATAGGAAAGATGAATTGGCAAATGCTCCATAGAGTCGAAGAATCCAGGAGGAAACACCTTCTCGAGCTTACATAGTGTTACCGCAATGTCCCTCTCTTGCTTTTCTAGACGATCGACGAGCAACTTAGTACAACAAAGATCTCTGAAGAATATGCTCAGCTCTGTCAATGGGTCCCAAACGACCTGCGGTAAGAATTCCCGAAATGCAATCGGAATTAACCTCTCCATGAATACGTGACAATCGTGGCTCTTCATACCTACTAGTTTGTTCTCCTTGAGGTCGACGCATCTTTTCAAGTTCGACACGTACCCGTCTGGAAACTTTAGACCCTGAATCCACCTACAAAGTCTACCTTTATCCTCTTTATCCAGTGAGAAAACTGACTTAGGTTGCTTTAACTTTCCATTCCCCTCCTCTATCAAATGCAATGCAGGACGTCTACATATATCTTCTAAGTCCAACCTCGCCTTCGGATTATCTTTCGTCTTCCCCTTTACATCCATTACAGTATTAATTATGTTATCAAACACATTCTTCTCGATATGCATGACATCAAGGTTATGTCTGATCAGATTGGTGCTCCAATATGGCAGATCCCAGAATATACTCCTCTTCGTCCAGATATGGGTGCGACCAAATCCGTCACACTTGTACCCCTTAGCAGGCTATTGGATAGCACTTGGTAAATCTTTTACCTCTTCCCATATCGTGCATCCGGGCAACCTTGGCGGTGGATTGGCCTTCTCCACAACTCCCGCACGAAAAGCATTCCGATTCCTCCGGTACGGATGATCGTTCGGCAAAAATTGTCGATGACAATCGAAGAAGCACGGTTTGCCTCCGTGTTTCAAACGGAAAGCCTGAGAACGGTCCATGCAATACGGACATGAGAGACGACCATGGGTGCTCCATCCCGATAACATTCCATAGGCCGGAAAGTCGTTGATGGTCCACATAAGTGCTGCCCTCATCTGAAAATTCTGCTTTCTAGAAACATCGTACGTGTTGGCACCGACTTCCCACAGCTGATTCAACTCATCTATCAAAGGCTGTAAATACACATCGATGTTCCTCTTCGGATTGTTCGGACCCGGGATAATAACGGTTAGGAACATATACGGAGTCTTCATGCACATCCAAGGCGGTAGATTGTACGGAGTGACGATCACAGGCCAACACGAATACTGGGAGCCCGAAAGTCCGAATGGGGTAAAACCGTCAGAGCAGAGCCCCAATCTGACATTACGCGCTTCCTCGGCAAAATATGGATACTCTCGATCAAAGTGCTTCCATGCTTCTCCATCGGATGGATGATCCAATACTCCTTCGATCTGTTTTCGCCTGTGCCAACTCATGTTTTCTGCAGTCTCCTTAACCATGAACAACCGCTGCAACCGCGGCGTCAAAGGCAAGTAGTGCATCGAATCGGTAGGCTTCCTTGCACCGACAGACTTTCCTCTAACAGTGGCCTTGTAGCGATCAGCACCACAGAATCTGCACGCATCTTCATCCTTGTCGTCTTTGTAGTACAACATGCACCCGTTGCGACATGCATCGATTTTCTCGTATCCCATCCAAAGCGATCTCACCATCCTCTTAGATCGATAGAAGTCTTTAGGCAACTTTGCACCCTCGGGCAAGATCTCTATAATCAAATCGAGCACTCGATTATAGCATTCTTGCGACATGTTAAAATCGGACTTGATGCTCAATAATCTTGTAACCACCTCCAACGGTGAATGATCCTCACAACCAGGATATAGTGGAGTCCTTGCATTCTCAAGCAACTCCATAAACTTTGCAGCATCGGCATTCGGTGCCTCCTCAGCTGCATCATAATTGTCGGGATTGAAACTAGGTCCCGCCGCATCATAATTGTCAGGATTGAAACTAGGCCCCGCAGCATCATAAACCATGTTCACCAACCCGTCGTCGTAAGCATCGTGGTCTTGGACATCCATATACGGCTCCACATAGGGCTCCGACTCCGATGCTAGAGATACAAGTTCTCCGTGCGCGGTCCACTGATAGTAATTCGGCGTAAAGCCCTTCGAGTATAAATGATATGTAACTTCCACTTCAGGATGATATTTCCTGTTGCGACATCTCACACACGGACACTTAATTTTGGTACCGTCCATGTATTGAGGGAACGCCTTTGCGAACTGCAGGAACTGCTGTACACCCTCAATGAATTCATCCCGCACACCGCACATGTCATCAGGATGACGGTTGTACATCCACGAACGATGACGCAGATAGTAATTCATATCCATTTCTAGAAACTTCTGCAAAATTGACATAAGCTATCATATAAATCATTACATGCAAAATTAACCGTACTATAAAAATTATAACTGATATAATACATATTTTCATTTATCAAAACTGCAGCTGCCCCCAACCCCATAGTACTATGAACTGCACTATAAGTGTGCAGTCAACACTACAAATAGTGTGTCATACTATAGAACTGCAGCTGCCCCCAACCACACTCCTAGGTCAGTGTCCGTTATGGGAAAAGCAGTCATGGCATTGCACTAAGGCACCTGGTGCTTGAACAATTTTTGCATCAAAAGTTTCCCAAGTACACGGGCTATTGCTCTATGAAAATATGCCATAGCTAGGAGTAGAGCTGTCGAGTGGGTCGGGCCTCTCAGGCCCATGCACTATAACGGGTCAGACCGGACCTAAGGGTAAAAATCTAAGTCCAGTTCGACACGTGACCCACGGCACAGTGAGTTTCAGACTGGACCGAGCCGGACCGGATCGGACTTGGGATTCCGTGAACCCTACAAGGACTTCAAAGTAGAGATTGAAGAACAACTAACATTTTATTTTTAAATTATGAAGTGTAGGGTTGAATGTGCATAGGAGATGGTTGGGAGCGCATTTGTTTCCGGGAGAAACAACACAGATGGTATGCTCTCTCGGATGAACTTCTCTACTTTGGGATATGTAAACATAGCACAAAAAAATAACACACTGCAAGTTCTTGCTTCATATTTGTCTTGGAGATTCACAATCCATTTGTTTCAATCTATATACAAGAACTTAGCAGATTGTATGCATACCAAATCCCATAGATTGGCGTAGGACTATGTAATACATGGATGTGTATAATACATCAAATAGTATAAACCAGGTTGTCGATCAGGCTAGCAAGCAGCAGCGTGTCGGGCCGGGCCGAGCTGTGCCTTGGGTCGGAACGAGCCTGGGCTTCGGGGCCGGACCTCTCTTATGGGCCGAGATATGAGGTCCGACACGTCCCTATATATTGGGTCGGGCCGGGCCGAGCCCACGATAATTCGGACAGGGTTTTGCGGGCCGGATTCGTGCCGGGCTGGTCATCCCGGTCCAATTGTCAGGTCTAGCTAGGGGTGGGCGTTCGGGTTATTCGGTTTCAACACCGAAATAATAAAAATCGAATAAGTAAAAATTTTAAAAACCCAAAGCTGAAATAAATTATCTATAACCGAAACAGAACCGAATTGATAATCAATTTATTTTATTTGATAATCAAAGCTAGTAAGCAGTGCTCACTGCTGCTGTTACCTCTCTCGTAGACTTGGGCCAGTCGGCCCTAACCCTAACCCTAACCCCATGTCAACAAACCTAACCCTAACCCTAACCCTAGGTCCTCATCAGTGTCTGTGTCAGTGTGTGTGTGTGCCGTGTCTGTGTCTGTGTCAGTGTCTGTGTGTGTAGTGTTTGTGTCAATGTCACATGTGTCCTGTGAGAGAGAGAGAGAGAGAGAGAGAGAGAGAGAGAGAGAGAGTAGGGTTTACCGGAATAGGGTGGAGAGCCGGTCGACGGAGCGCGGGGGAGGGGGGGGGGAGTTTTTCTCTTTTCGAATTTTCAGCAGATGGGAAAAAATGAAACCGAACCCTAATTAACCAAATTTTAGCGACGTTTAGCGACGTCCAAGTAAAACGTCGCTAACTTAAATTTTAGCGACGTCATTGACGTCGCTAAACACGTTGCTAAATATTTTTAATAAAAAGGTCGCTATATACGTCGCTAAACGTCGCTAAATTAGACATATTAGCGACGTTTAGCGACCTTTATTTAACTTATAGCGACTTAACTTTTAAAATCTTAATAAAAGTCGCTAAACGTCGCTAAATGTCGCCATTTAGCGACTCCTAGCGACGTTTTTATAAGGAGTCGCTAATTATATATTATTAGCGACGTTTCTTTTGACGTCGCTAAAATACGTCGCTAATAGCGCTTTTTCTAGTAGTGTGCTGCGGGCGGCTCAGGCGAGTGGGGTTGGTCGAGCGGGGGGGGGGGTCGTCGGCTGGGCGGAGGGGAAGATGTCGAATCGGGGAAGATGGGTTGTCGAGGGCTGCGGGGGAGCGGAGCGAGTCCGGGGAGAGGGCGGAGGCGAGCGGGCTAGGGCGGAGAGGAGGGTAGTCGAGGTGGTCGTCGAGGGTGGATGGGGGTTCTCGACGGTGGTGCTGGTGGAGAGGGGTTGGTCGGGGCAGGCAGTGGCAGTCGAGGCAGCGGAGCGGGGCGAGCTAGGGTTCAGGTCAGGGGCGGGGAGCGGCGGTGCTGGAGAGAGAAAAAGAGGAGAGGGGAAGTCTGGATGCTGGGGTTCAGGGCTGGGTCGGCTGCGGCGGAGGGTTGGCGTGGATGCGGCTGGTGCGGCGCCGAAAACTCGCCGGAGGGGTCAGGGAAAGAGGGCGGCTTAGGGTTAGGGTTAGGTTTAGGGATTTGGGGATTTTTAGTAATTAGGGATTAGGGATTTTCTTTTCTTTTTTTTTCTTTTTGTTTGTGGAGAAAAACTAGGAAAAGTATGTATTTATACATACTGAAATTTGGACTAGGGTTTGACCTAGAATTTGGGCTGGGTCAACGTTCCTTGGGCTTGGCTTCGGCTCTCATGGGGATGTTGGACGTTTGGCACGGGTTTAATTCTACATGGATTTTCATGGCTTTAAAAATGATTCCGGAGTCCAATAAATTCTTGGAAAATTACCCTATGTCCAGTTTTCCATTTTACACCATAAAATATTATTTCCATAATATTTTAATATTAATTAACATTATTTAAAAATCCTTTAATCACAAAATACCTTAGTTTTAATTTCCGAAAATTACAGAAAAATTGTGAAAAATTGTTTTAAAAATTTGAAAAATCAGGGGGCTTACACCTAGTCACAAACAAAAAAAACTCCTTAGTAGACGTTTTTCTCAACTAAATGGATTAGTCCACTTTCATCCACGGATAACTTTCCACTCGCACACGGAATTTTGAATCCTCCTATTGGAATAAATTGAGGCTGTTCCAACCCCAAGAATCAAAGATTTTGTGAAGAACCAGACACCTGGGCTTGGGCCCATTCAAGTCTTGATTGGTCGCAGCTACTTTACAGGGTCAAATGCTGGCGAAAAAGGCCTACGTGCCGTAAGCTAGTCTTGTCTTTGGCAAAGATAGGCCTTTAAGTTAAGAAAAAAGCCTTTACTTTAGGCAAGACAGAGAGAGTTTTGCAGGGAAGGGAGACGAGACCTCATGGCATGAGAAGAAGTTTTTGTCGAAAGAACCGCTAGGAGTACCTCCTCTCCCGAATCAATCCATTCCGCATCTCTTAGGGAACAGGGAACAAGGTGCTTGCTGCGATCAAGAGCGAGGACCGATCGGCCTATGTTAGAATTACCTCATTAGCTGCCTATGCGTCACTACTTCACCAAACCAACAAGCTAGCCACTAGAATTGGGCCAGAGCCCTGCGCCACGGTTGTTGCTTGTGGATTACCAACCCCACGTCGCAAACGCCTTAGGTTGACACACCTCATCCCATTTCACCAAGTGTAACCTTCCCCGGTCCATGACCATTCCGCTTTCTCTTTCTTAGCGCTCCACCCCGCGGAGAACTCTGGTTGCGCTTTGGTTGGCTTTCTCTTATAGTCTATTTTCTCTGACTTGACTCAGCTTGACCTACTTGACTCAGCGGTTAGAGTATCGCTTTCATACGGTGAGTGTCATCGAGGTCATGTATCGGTAGAAAGTCTATCAATCGGTCTGGTCTGATCTTTCCATTCCCGCTCGACCGCTGCTTCTCACCGACTAGCAGGGCTATCTGCTACGGCTACCTTACCTGATTGATACCGTACTCTGGTCTGTGCTAGATAACCACCCCACCCAAACTGAGACCGTGGCCTTGCTGCTGTTTCGACCCCTGGGATTCCGTCGAGCCTTGTTTGCTGATTCATTTGCTCGGGCATTGCATTGATCGAGAAGGAAAAGTCAGATTGCGCTGGAGCCATTTCTTCAAAAGAAGGTAAATTACATTAGGATCATAATGTATTATGGACTCATTGCATGAACGTATCTCATTTTGGCCTAGCGAGTTCAAGAGTTCACACAGGAATTTGATCGTTAAAGGAACTTTTTCAGCACGAGTCTAAGGAACTTGAATCTGTGCTCTGATACCATTATGTCACGACCCGATTCCTTAGAATCGTTGAGGCGTCCCCCGAATCGTAACCGCCGTGCGGGCCTGGGGTTGCGCCCGCACAAGGCTTTAATGATTTGCATAACATGCACATATTCAGAGTACGCAGATAAATTGAAACACAGATTTGAAACATGAAAAAGTTCTCTTTATTGATAATGAACATCTATTACAAACTCCTGAACGAGTCAGCTATTTTGCCGCACGGGCTTACAAAAGTGTTGACTCAAAATGAGATAGCAGTCATGTACATTACATCCCTTACTAAACTTCAAAATGTATAGACCTCCGGACTGGAGGACGGCTTTGCCACGAAGCTTCATTGTGTATAGAAAGTTGCAAGCTTCTTCTTCTTCAAGTACTTCAAAAGTGACGCGATCGGAGGATGCGCCTACAGCTGGACTGGATCGAGAAGACGATTTTGGCTCCTCGCTCGATTCGCCTTAGTGCGGAGAACCTATTTCAACGAGGGTCAGTATGTCGGAACATACTGGTGAAGGCGAGCTAACCCAACTATACCAATCAACACGTTGTTTTAATGAAGCATGCATTTTTGTGGGTTTCTATCTTACCTTAGTTCATTTACAAGTAAGAAGCATATAGAATTTACTGAAATAAACTTGCCACCGTTCGGTAGATTTTACCTGACCGTCTGAATCATCTGCACAATACTTACCATGCCTTCCCTGCCACGAAGACACAAGTTAGTTTGCAACAGGTTTAAATATACAAGAGATCACTGGCGTATGCCACAATGAACGATAGTCTTTGACGAGAATGGTGTGCAACGAAAGTACAAGGGACGTTGCAAGCCATTCCGCCAAGAACAAGAGACTAAACAATAGGTCTCGCCCGAACCGGATAGATGCCAGTGCTCCAGCATCGTCCGTGAGACCGTTACCCTGTGCACAAGTTGTCCATGATCGAACAATATACAAGTTAACAATTTTATGCAGTTGAGGCAACAAGAGTGCAATTTGAGGCAACAAGCGTACAAGACAAGCAACTGTACAAGACAAGCAACAATTCATGATTTATTCCCAAACGAACAATCATGCAATTTAGTATCCGTTCATGAAGTTTATTGACAAGCATAATGTACCAAGTCTATTCCCATTTTATCTTGGTTTCTTTTATTATTACTTGGTATCGTTTGATCGGGGCAAAGAAGAATGCGAGTTTACTAGTTGTGGAGATTAGAAGCAGGGCTAGCTAATCGGGTCAGTAGCCACTCACTTAGATTGTTGGAAGGGAGAAGGAAAGAGGCGCTTCACGACTCCGCTCGCAAGCCGCCTACTGCTCGTTCACCTACATCACGAACAGCTCGATCAATACCTTTTCCTCTCTTTCCAATCTCGAAATTGAAGTACAGTTCAGTGAATGAAAATAATGAAAACCATCGAAACCGTTCAAGGAAAACAAGCAAATCCCAAAACCAACTCAAAGCACGAAAGCAACAAGAGACATCGAAAACTGAGGCAATAAAAGATAGCAGCGGAGAGGTCCCTCCTGACTCTGCCTCTAAGTCGATCCCGGGGGCACGGTCCACAGAATATGGGAATCGATTCCGAAGAAACAAATCCATAACGAGGACGAGTTCTTATTTCAATCTATCCCGATCGAACGATACCGTCTTGTGTTTCTTAGCCGCGCTCCCCACACCGGGGGAACGGGGCGCTACACCTATTAAACTAAATCTTCCGATGGTTTGCCGCCCATATAGCCAAAGAGCTACTGCGTGTAGGCGTGGTTCTGTATGGCCTCAAAGCGTTGAAGATGAGTTCGACCAATGACAGTTGACCCGACCCCATATATATATATATATATATATATATATATATATATATATATATATATATATATATATATATATATATATATATATATACTCTGATTTTTTACTTTTTTGTGAGACGAGTTTAACATCCAAAATAAAATATGTTATCATTGAACCCAAAATAAAAATCTACCGTACGAATATTACGTCTGCCGTCGATCAGACTTCGAACGGCCATAACTATTTGTTTTCAAATCATTTTTCGTCACACAATAGGTCGATTTGTATGTTTTCGACGAGAGTAACACAATTCGTGTAGAGAAAATTTTCATCTGAATTAAGACGTACATATTACAGATAAAAATATAAAATATAAAACTTTAAAGTATCATAACTTTTGACTGTGAGATCGAAACAAGGCCCAGTTTCACCGTTTGACGGACTTTCCAAATTTTTAGAATCGCAAAAAAATGATGTTTCGACCTCCAAATTTTAATTTTGGTATTTTTTTTTTACAAAATATTTACTGTACCAATAATAAATTTACTGTTAATAAAATCTTGGGATATTTTAAATAACAGAATACTTTAACAAATTTTAAGGATAAAATTTTTGGATATTTTAAAATTTTGATACATATCGACAACTGAGTTAATTTATTTTAATTTTTTGTTAATTTTGAAATTTTGATACAGTAAATTTTCTTTTAATTTATTTTAATTTTATTTCGTTAAAATATATTTTCTTAAATAAAACAGAAAATTAACAAAATAAATTGGCCTCCCACCAATTAACAAAATAAATTAACAAAAAAAATCAGAATTTTTTTGTTATTTTTGTTAAAATATATTTTATTTCGTTAAAATATATATATATTTTACTTTGCCTAGGAGGGAGGAGAGGAGAGGAGAGAGGAGAGGAGAGGAGAGGAGAGGGAGAGAGAGAGAGAGAGAGAGAGAGAGAGAGAGGAGAGGAGAGGAGAGGAGGGGAGCGGGAAAGAGAGGAGAAGAGAGAAAGAGAGAGAGAGAGAGAGAGAGAGAGGGGAGCGGGAGAGGAGGAGAGAGGAGAGCGGAGAGGAGAGAGGAGAGGAGAGAGAGTGGAAAAACGTCCTTCCATAGGGCATTTTTCTTGTATATTTTTTTTCCTCCGTTAACGGAAGTTAACTTTTTACTAACGAAAAGTATAAAACGTCCTTGGAAATGGCGTTTTGATGCTCTGCTGGTAAATTTTAAAATTTTAATACTTTTTTTGGAATTTTTTTATATTATAATGCTCTGATTGAAATTTTTCGTTATACATTTTACATCTTGAGAAAAAATTGAAATTATCTACTTTTTGTATAGAACAGTTGGTAGGTTTATATATCAATATATTTTCAAGTATCAAACTCGGTGCCAATCTGTTGTAGCTCAAGTGGCTGAGTGAGACATTCTCACGGAGAAGCAATTAATTGGCACAAGCAGTACGGACCAGGTGGGCTGGGTGTGGGCTAAGCCTGTGGGCTTTCAGGTCGAGATGGGACCTTTTGCTGAATTTATAAGGCACCCAGTTAGTGGACCTTCGAGCTGAGTCAGTAGACCTTCGACCCAGATGTGACATTCGATCTGAGTTTGTAAGACATTCGGATCGGATTAGTTGACCTTTGAGCTGAGTTTGTAGACCTTCATATCAGAGTTAGAGTTTGTAACAATTATCTTCATAAAAATAAAAAAATAAAAAAGTTTACCAAACTTGGGGTTCATATACCTAAGCCAAAATGAAAGTAAAGAAATGCAAAACCCCAAAAACAACCCTAAGCGAGAAATCGCCATTTATATAATAGAGCACGACATGACACAATCACTAGTATGCCAATTTTTACAGCTAACTATACATGACATTAATCATGAAAAACATTCCATGTATAGCACAAGTTTCTTACTGGTAGATACCTAAATTAACGGAGTATCTATCTCGCATATAATTAGTATGTGTTAGTCCAGAAGTCAGATCAAAGAAGAAAAAGTAGCCTCAAAGTAGAGACGAACACTACTAACTCCAGAAAAGAAGTTGGTGTACTGAGATTCACACAAGAGTTCCTCTACAGTGACACACAACCCCCACAGAAGCACTAAAGCAGAAACAAGTTACAAACTGACAACCCAAAAAAAATGCAAATACAACAAAAATCAGAAAATTGTTCTTCTCTTTACATTCGCAGACGCTACACTGAGAAGAACGGGAACAAGAACAGAAATACAAAGAAGGGAACTCTTGCTGGGGTGATCAAAACCACCAAAGATCAAGGCAAGATTCGTGCTATACAACGAACTTCCCTCAGGATCCAGCAAGTCCATACGAAAACTTCTGGAACGCTCTTGGTTACCTACGGATCACTCGGAAGATTTTTTTAGAATGATGCTAACTGTTGCCGCAAGTCCTGCTGGTGCTCTCGATTTCCCTCTCTCTCAATTTTTTCAACCACTTAAAATGAAAGAGAAGAGCCTCTATTTAAAGAGGATTTTAGCTCCCATGCGGCCTGAGAAAAAATTTAGGCCGCATGTGCCCCCTGTGCCGCTGTACTGCACAGAGCAGACAGTGCCGTCAGATGCCGAAAGTTGTAGCCACGTGGCACAGAGAGTCATGAGCCGCCTGCGCTTTGTACTGCACAAAGCAGACAAAGCCGCCAGACGCCGAAAGCTTGCAGTCACGTGGCACAAAGAACCACGCGCTGCCTGTGCCGCACCGAGCCGCCAACAGCAGTCCCTGTCCCCTCCACACTCGACTCGCTCAAGCTAACTTGCTGGTCATATAGCTCCAGGTCGCAAGGTCCCTGGCCGCATGGACCGGACCTCATGGGCTTCGAGCCGCATGCGCACGGGCCGCATGGGCACCTTGCCGCATGCGCTCCGGGCCGCAAGCGCACCGGGCCGTATGGGCACCTGACCGTATGACCCCTGGCCGCATGCGCTCCAAGCCGCATAGCTCCATAAAGCATGCGCCCGATCAAGCAACCGTGCATGGAACTAGTGCATAAAAGGAGCGCAAGAGCGCCATGCGACGATGCTGATGTGCTAAGTGCAAAGTGTGCCAATAAAGCGCCACTCTGTGCCCTTGAGCTCGAGTCCAAGTCTAAGTCCGAGTCTGAGTCGCTAAGCCCCTTTGGGACTTAGCTCCTAAGAAAAACTTTCCAAAGGTGGTGACAAAATAAAGATTGTCATAATGGGTTCACACTTAATCATTCTAGGAAAGTCAACCCACATGGGCCACCACTCCATGTGCATATATCAATACTAAGCAAAGCTATATATTGAGGTATACACATTGGTGGTTTTTCAATGTGGGACTAAAACTCCCAAAGCAAAGTAAAAAAATACCAACAATCCCCCACATATATCATAGTATATGGTCGAGCGTTCCTCACAGTACTACCCATTATGCATTAGGATAGATGTCGTCCATGACTTGAATCTTCCCACATGGGTCAAACAACAATATGATACAAGAATGGACTATGCCTTGAATTCTGAACCATAGTTGATGTTCTTCCCACTCGCATAATGACATCAGCTTTGCCTCCTGTCGCACATTAAGGGCCCTGTGCTAACCTGGTTTTGGTGTATGTATCTTGGGTGTCTACAAGTTTACCCTCAAGAGACGGCCTATATCTCTGTCCATACACTTAGGTGAGTTCCTTTTTAAGAGAGTTTAACTTTTTCCAGCATGAAGTCTTGCGCTTTGGTGTTATGCTACGCCATTGTGACATGCCTCGCAGCCGAGGTTAACTACCTCTTGTGGTGTCACCCACTGTAGCATAAGGTCACTAGCCACTTATTAGTGTTGTACTACATCCCATCATGAAGTCTTGTGCTTCCGTGCGGTGCTACACTGTTGTGACATGGCTCGCAGCCGAGGTTAACTACCTCATGTAGTGTCACCACTGGAGCATGAGGTCACCGGCCTCTTAGTAGTGCTGTGCTACAACTCTCCATCTTTTCAGCATTAGGCTACATGCCTATTTGCGGTGCTACTACGTTGTGACATGGCTCACAGCCGAGGCTTTACATCTTTTACCTTATCGTGGTGTCATACCACTGTAGCATGGGATACAAGTCCCTTGAGTGCTGAACTACACTTGCTTCCTACAGCGCACGTTGGACATTCACTCTGCCCGAGAACTCATTAAGATGTTGAAGCCAACCTTACACAGGAATTATTCTATAGAACAAAATAGTAGACTACAGTAGTTCCGGGTACGTATCCCACATTGTCCATAAGAACTACCCATTATACCTGATATTTTTCTAGCCAGTGGGCCTCCCTTGAACCAAAAGTTAGATGCCTAGTAGATTTCTCTTTGAACTAATAGCATAAAACATAATGGTAGGATTACAAAGACACAATATCAGAGGTCCATCAAGCCCATTTTACCTGTTGTGTCTTCGACTAGCTGGCGCCTGAGACCTTTAGTGAACGGATCCGCCAGGTTCTCCTGTCACGCCCTGATCTCCCGCAGGAATCGGTCGTCCCCGCTGGGAGCGAATCATCGCTCCAACGCTCCCGCGGGACAATCTTTCCCATCTAGACGTGATGTCGCACGAGCACAAGTCTGCGCCCGTGCAATGCCATGATCCCAACAGGCGGTAAAATAACTAAGCCACAGAGTCGCACATATATTCCGAATGCAGCAGAATAAGAAACGAACATGCGATTGGTAACAAGTTCACAGAGTCGTCATAGTGGAAGCATTGAATAACATAAGTATGAAAGTAAAACAAGCACTTTATTGATATTGAATCAGTGTTACAAGCGGCACTAGGCCGAGATTATAAGTCGCTCAAGTCCTCTCTCTCTCGAAATAATAAAAGCGTGCCAAGTGGCTACAATTATGAAATGATATATAGGCGATGTTCCAACATTATGTCTTGTATATGTGCTTCAGCTCAGGACGCAACGCTCTAAGGCTCCAGAAAAAACTCTATGCCTTAGCACGCGCGAAGGAGTTTCCGCACCGAACGAGGTTCTCCCGTACCTTGCAAGCAATCTGGTGGGTTATCAGTATATGAATGCACTGGTGGGGAGGCTTCTCGTCCGCTCGACAAATCCAAACACATTATATAGGTTTCGTGCACCATCTATTAAGTTATCTTTTTAGTCTTGCATTATGATCAGTTTTATGGCATAATGAAAAGCCTAACTCGTGTGGTAGTGCGCCGTGCGTTATATGAGTAAAACGGTGAGACTTACCAACTTACCATTCGTCCTTCCCAGTCCAAGAAAAACTAAGTTAAACCAAGCACGGGTATATATAATGAAATCCAGGGATAATTTCATAAGCAAGCACAAGTGTCACGAGCGGTTCTGGTTTCAGGTGCACGAGTTACACGAATACTCAGGTGTGTTGCAGAAGATGTTCAAGTGTTTAAACATGTACAAGTGTGTTATACTCATATCCGTTCAGGTGTTACAAGTTACTCGATGCGATGCAATGACTCGCACGCAGATTGCCGCTAAGCGATGATGACTTATCTATATGAACAGGAGGGTCGTTGGCGCTATAAGCCATTTGGACGAGTCTCTTGACGGAGATGGGTATAGCGCTAAAAAATTGAGGCGCGCACCATCCCGCCGGAACAGGAGAGACCCGGACTCTTTTGACGGTGATGGTGTAGCGCTAAAAAACTCGAGGCACAAATACCATCCCGCCAAAGCTCGAGGAGTCCCCATATGAATTCTCCCAGGCCGGCACGATCCCGGTGCCCCGGCGATCGTCCAAGGAATCTACGATACCTCATGCACGAGTTGTCCGCGGCCATGCAAGTCTTGGATTTTCTAGATTCACGACATGACATGATTCAATCTTGATTCACTTAGCCATTGGATGATGAGTAGTCTCTTGGGCAAAGATGGGTGTAGCAATAAGTACTCGAGGCACATACACCATCTCGCCCGCTCGAGAGAGACTACTAAGGATTTGAATACCTGAATGAGTCTTGCTTCATAAGCTGTTATTCTTGCTTTACTTGACATGATATAATCTCCTGGTTCGGGAATTGCCTTGACGACCTAATGGTCCTGAATACTTACATGTTCATACTTGCACGGAACAACTAATCGATAGTCTTTTAGGAAACTTAGATGAATGCAAGACAAGATAGTGTTACCAAGGGTCGTGGCATGAATTCATGTGACAAGCATTGAAATGAGGTAAACGAATACAAGTTACAATGTAAGCAGGAAAGCATGCATTTATATGAAACATAAGCATTTACGTTAGCACGGGTCTAAGGGGTGGTGAGAGGAGTAAAACTGTACAGGGACATATCGAGCGACATAATCCATAAGTCGAGCAGTGTAAACAAGTAAAATAGTGCACTACGAAGAGTATATAATAATCTACTCGAGGCATAGCGGGGTCTACTTCACGAAGCTAAGGTAGCATGCGAGGGTTCATGTTATAAGCCTAGTTTTATTTCCATGTTCTAACATAAGTAATACAAGATGGGATTATTACCTTAGCTATGTGCGTTGTATTCTTTATTAGCATGCAAGGGGTGATTCACCTAGCGACTAGCATGTATCGTCCATATTTTTAAGTGTGCTGTCTAAGAAAAGACAAGTTCATCGTAGCCACCCACCTTAGCGATAATTCGTCTTGGTCGAGCGATACTCCGTGCGAGCCTTTGAAAATCTAACTCTGAACTCCTGAAGGGCCAAGTCTGGAATCCTTTGCCTCAAGCAAGTCTTCTCTTTGAGAAAAATGGGTCGGGTCGTTACACTTGCGTCGTTTGAATCGGCTATCCGCTTGAACCGAATGGGTCGTTACATCTCCTGACTCCGAACATCCACCACTGCAATAACACCAGTCTTGATGAGATTGTCCAGTGCTCTATGCTGAAGCCGCACAGTCCTCTTCTTTCCATTGAAGAGATTATTAGATGCTACTGCTGCAGCTGCCTGGTTGTCATAGTATATCAGTACAGCCGGAATCTGTACACCAACCATTGAAAGATCGTACATGAGCTCCCAAAGCTATTCTGCTTTATCTGCTGCAGTAGCAAGTGCATAGAACTCGGACTCCATCGATGAGCGTGAGAGCATAGTCTGCTTCTTCAACTTCTATAATATGGCATCTCCTCTCATTGAGAAAACATATCCTCATGTGGATCTCTCGCTCTCTTCTTCTGAGCACCAACTAGCATCACTGAAGCCTTCTACCACTGCTGGATCTCTGCTGTAGTAAAGAGCAAACTTCTGAGTCTTCTTGAGGTATCTCATCACCCTCTTCACAGCTTTCCAATGTCCAACATCTGGGTTACTCGTGAATCTACTCAGCATTCCTACAGGAAAAGCAATGACAGTCATAGTGGCATTTGTAGCATACATCAAGCTCCCGATGACGCTAGAATACTCCAACTGTCTGACGCTTTTTTTCTGGGTTAGGCTTCAGTTTCTTGTCACACCTATATGGAGTATCGATCGTTGAAAGATCCTGATATCCATAGCGTGTAAGACGTAGTAAGCTTTTGATAGAGCAAGCTCAGCTTCCGTCCGAATTATCTTAATCCCAAGGATGACATCTACATCTCCCATGTCCTTCATACTGAATTTAGACGATACGAACATCTTTATTCTAGTGATACATTCTTCATCCTTGGCCTAGGATTAGCATATCGTCCACATAGAGACAAACGATGACACATCTATCACCAGCGAACTTCGTGTATACACACTTATCAGTTTCGCTGACCTTGTAGCCATTTGATCTGATAACTTTGTCAAACTTCTCGTGCCACAATTTGGGAGCCTGCCTCAAACCATACAGAGATTTCACCAGTTTGTATACTTTGTCTTCAAGACCTTTAACGACAAACCCTTCTGGCTGCTGCATGTAAATCTTCTCAATCAGTTCATCATTCAGAAATGTTGTCTTAACGTCCATCTAATGAATCACATTATGTGAATAGCACCTAGAGCAATCAGCATCCTGATAGTAGTCATCTGTGCAATGGGAGCATAGGTATCGAAGTAATCAACCCCCTGTATCTGAAAAAACCCCTTGACCACTAGCCTGGCCTTGAACTTGTCAACAATTCTGTTTGCTTTCATACTCTTCTTAAAGATCCATTTGCATCCGATGAGTTTAGCTCCTTCAGGCAGATCGACTAACTTCCAAGTATTATTAGAAGTTATCGAGTCAAACTCGTCATGGATAGCCTCTTTCCAGAAAATAGCATATCTGGTCTTCATTGCCTCATCATAGCTAAGCGGATCAGCTTCCACATGATAGATAAGAAAGTCTTCTCTGAAGTCCTTCGGCCTCCTCACTCGCTTTGCTCTTGGCTCAGCGAGTTCTGGTTCAAATGTTGTCTCATTAACGACAACTTCTTCTTGGACTACTTTTTTCTGAGAGGTACTTGCCTCGTTTGTGCTAGCAGCATTCTCCGGGACATCCATGAGAACAACATTCTTGTGCCTAGCAAACTTGTCTTTAAAGAATTTTGCGTCGCGAGATTCTATGATATGATTAGATTCGATATCAAGGAATCTCCGAGCATCACTCTTATCAGCATAGCCCAGAAATATGGTCTTCGTAGTTCTCGATCCCAGCTTCTGAATCTTGAGATCTGGAAGCTTCACATACGCCAGACACCCCCACACTCGAATGATATTCAAGTTGGGTCTGACCTTGAACCAAAATTTATGAGGAGTAATGTTAGATGTAGCGAATGGTACTCTATTCAGAATAAACGTAGCCGTAAGCGCTGCATCTTCCTAGAAGTACTTTGGAAGTTCTGTTGTCAGCAACATAGAATTCATCATCTCTGTCAGCGTCATGTTCTTCCTTTCTGCTACACCATTAGATTGGGGAGATTACGGAGCAGTAGTTTCGTTTACAATTCTATGTTCTTTGTAGAACGATGCGAATTCCAAGAAACGATATTCTCCGTCTCGATCGCTTCTGAGTCTTTTGAGTTGTTGATGAGTTTGACGTTCTGCTTCAGCCTTGAAGTCCTTGAACTTCTCGAACGCTTCGTCTTTCGACTTGAGAAGATATACAAACACGTACTTCGAGAAATCGTCAATGAAAGTGATGAAATACTTTATTCCGACTTTTGTGGACAATTGCTTGAAGTCATAGATATCTGAGTGTACCAACTCCAGAAGATCTGTGCTTCGGTTCACTCTTCTGAACGGCTTCCTGACGATCTCCGTCTGCGCACATACTTCACATTTCTCTACCTCCTTACCTCCACATTTGGAGATAAGACCTAGATTAGACATCTTGTTAATGCGTTTATAATGCACGTCCTAGTCAATTATGCCACAACTCAAGAGAATAACCAGAAGTAGAGACTGCATTGATACAAACAGAAGAAGTTACAAGCTGTAGTTTAAACATCCCTTCGGTACAGAATTTTTTTTTGAAGTATGTTCCCTTGTAGGACATCACCATCTGACCGGCATTGATATCCATCCTCAGGCCCGTCTTGCACAGCAGACTTCCAAAAACCAGATTATTGGTGATCATTAGTACGTGCTTCACATTATCAAGTGTAAGTGACTTTCCAGAAGTCAGCTTCCGCACTACCATCCCGATCCCCAGTACTGCAACTTGAGACTTATTCGCCACCGAGACTTTCTCAGAGATAGGCTCGTACTTGACGAACAACTCCTTCTTAGAGCACATGTGGCAAGATACACCAGTGTCCACCCACCAGTCAGTGTCCACGCCATGTAACTCAACATGCACAATCATAACAACTAGGTTAAGCTCACCTTGCTCTTTCGGTTTAGGCTTCGACCTACAGTCGCTCTTGTAGTGACACTTTTTGCCACACTTGTAGCATGTCACATTAGTCTTCGGTTTTGGCTTGAACTGAGCCGACCTCACCTTCAGTTGGTTGAAGTCCTTCTTCTTCTTGTAGGAAAATTTTTGCTTCCCTTTAGAGTCACTAGCATATACCATGTTGGCCTTAGCCAACTGCTTGGACAAGGAGTCCAACTTCAGTTGCCCCCTGGCTTCATCATCAATGTGAATCCAGTAAAGAATATCTTCGAGCTGGATCTCCATCTTTTTGTGGTACATGTCAGTCTTGAACATGATCCAGCCTGGAGAAAGTTTGGTAACGATAGCCCCACCATAAATTTGTCTTCCTGCTTCATGCCCTCTTTCTCCAGTTTCTGCTGCATCTTCAGAAGTTCCTTAACTTGTGGTAACATCACATTCTCGTCCTCAAATTGCAAAGTGAAGAACTTCTCAACGAGATAGATTTTAGACATTTTATTGTCAGTTTTATAGTGCTTCTCAAGAGATTCTAAGACATCTCTTGCATTTTCCTTCTTGCTGTAGGACTCTTCCATCAAGTCATCCATAGAATTGAAAATCAACAACCTGCAGAGGTCGTTGTCTTCCTTCCACTTGGAGTACGCGTCATGTGCCATACCAACTACAAGCTCTCCTCCATCTTCGGGAATGGTAGGTTCTGGATCAACCAACACATAAGAAACTTTGACAAGACAAAGATTCAAGGAGATCTTCCTCTTCCAAACGTTGTAGTGTTCGCCATCAAACTTCTCAAGCTTGTGAAAGTTAGTATCGAGAATATTTTAGCGGTTGTCCATTCTAATTCGGATCTTGCCTTGAGATTGTTAGTCCCGAAGTCAGATCAAAGAAAAAGAGGTAGCCACAAAGTAGAGACTCGCACAAGAGTTTGTCTCTACAAACTCCAGAAGAGAAGTTGGTGCACTGAGATTCATACTAGAGTTCCTCTACAGTGACACAATCCCACAGAAGCACTAAACCAGAAACATGTTACAAACTGACAACTCAAAGAAAATGCAAATACAACAAGAATCAGAAAACCGTTCTTCTCTTTACGTTCGCAGATGCTACACCGAGAAGAACGGAAACACGAATAGAAATACAAAGAAGGAAACTCCTGCTGAGGTGATCAAAACCACAAGAGCTCAAGGCAATATTTGTGTTATACAATGAACTGCCCCCCAGGATCCAGCAAGTCCACACGAGAACTTTTGGAACGTTATTGGTCACCTTCGGATCACTCGGAAGACTCTTTTGGAATGATGCTAACTGTTACCGCAAGTCTTGTTGGTGCTCTCGATTTTTCTCTCTCTCAATTTTTTCATCCACTTAAAATGAAAGAGAAGAGCCTCTATTTAAAGAGGATTTCAGCTCACATGCGGCCTGAGAAAAAAACCAGGCCGCATGCGCCGCATGCGCCGTTGTACTACACAGAGCAGACACAGCCATCAGACGCCGAAAGGTGCAGCCACATGGCACAGAGAGCCACGAGCCGCCTGCGCGTTGTACTGCACAGAACAGACAGTGCCGCCAGGCGCCGAAAGCTTGCAGCCGCGTGGCACAAAGAACCACGCGCCGCCAACAACAGTCCATGTCCCCTCCACACTCGACTCGCTCAAACTAACTTGCTGGCCGCATAGCGCCTAGCCGCATAGCTCCAGGCCGCAAGGTCCCTGGCCGCATGGGCACATAGCTGCATGCGCTCCAGGCCCGAAACATACACCCGAGCAAGCAACCGTGCATGAAACTCCCGCATAAAAGGAGCGAACGAGCACCATGCGACGACATGCATAAAAGGAACCCACGAGCTCCATGCGACGATGCTGACGTGTAAAGTGCAAAGTGCGCCAATAAAGCGCCACTTTACGCCCTTGAGCCTGAGTCACTAAGAAAAACTTCCCAAAGGTTATGACAAAATAAAAATTGTCATAATAGGGTTCACACTTAATCCTTCTAGAAAAGTCAACCCACATGGACCACCACCCCATGGACATATACAAATACTAAGCAAAGCTATATATTGAAATATATATACATTGGTGGTTTTTCAATGTGGAACTAAAACTTCCAAAACAAAGTGAAAAAACACCAACAGTATGGTGGTTTCGCGTGACTCGAAAGGATGCATAGATTTAAAAGCTTATAGGGAAAGGTTGATTGATCTCAACAAAGTACATTATATGCCACATTATGAATAATTAAGTGATGTCTTATATTTGCTTCTTGCAGGCACGATAGAGTCTGACTTGTGGACATTGATTGAGACTGCTTCTTGCAGTAGAAAGAGATCTAATTCAACTACCTCCTTGAATTCGGATTAATGGCTCAACAAGAAACCGAAGCCCCGGGAACGTTCGTAGATGAAAGAGGTCTCACGCCTGTTCCTTTCAGTACATGAGACTTCTCCACTCTTTAGATCGAACAACTAGCCTAACATTATTGTTTTGTTTTTTATTCCATCATCAAGAAGGAACCTATTCACTGCTAGCAATGATCATTGCTTCATGAAACATTTCAACTAAAAACTTGCACCATTTTGCACTCTCTTGATCTTCTCAATGTTGGTTTAGGATTCTCTTGGTTGATAAATGTTCTCGGCCTAATGTTAGCAGTGATTCTTATCATTTTTTTCTCTACTGCACTAAATTATGAAGAACCCGATACGCCAAAATTGGTGTCGTATCATATTGCGTCCGTGTCTAATATGTATCTAACACTACTTGACACACTAAAATCAGTGCAGCGTCCACATCGTGTCATATTAGTAGTCGGATTGAATAATAGTTGGTTAGTGGTTGCATCCCTTTATTAGTTGTCTTTTCACAGTTTCCGTATGAAAATAAAGAGTACTGTCGTTTGTTGTTTCGATAACTATTCAGTAATTAGAAAGTCTGGCGAGTCCTAATAGAGATCTCAAAGTTAATTATCAACTTCAAGTCCAACTACATCCAATAAAAAGTTGGTTGGTCTAGTTGCATGTCCCTCTCCAATTCTACAGCCTTAGTTTGAAACTCGTGCTCTTCCTCCCTAAACCCACAAAATTAACTCAGCTCAATTCCTTTGATCACGACAGGTTCATATATACTCTCGTTAAGCCAAGTTGATGCACGGAAATCGTCATTTATGACACGAGTTGAGAAAACAACCACTTGAACAAGAAATTGGGTCGATAATTTTCATGAGAATCTGAACCCACGCACCGAATTCCTGTCTCCAGTAATTTGATAACTTAGCCACAAACTACAACACTACTTTAGGCCGTTCTTGATTCCCTAACTGTTTCCTGATCAATGCCAACGAGATCTAGCTGGCAAATGCGTGCCTATTGCCATAATATGGCAGGCCTGACCGAACCTGAATATTTCGCCAAACTCTACATACAAACTTGTTCTAATAATGAAACTGTTTAAATTTATAAGTACTAGACGAACTTTTAATAATAAAACTGTTAATGTTGGTCCTAGTTCTTCTCACCAAGTTATTCTATTTACTGAAGAAGAACATATAATAGATGAAGGTGATAACGACGATGACAATAGTGATGATTTAGTTGAAAATTTAGATGATGAATTAGATGATAATGATGATAATGTTAACATTACTGAATTATTCGTCGGTAGATTATTTGAAAATCGATATAAATTTAGAATTTTTTTAGTGATATAACAATTAAATATTATTTTACTTGTTCGGCTACTTCGAACAATGCTTACTAGATTGTATATAAATATAATGAATCAAGTTGTAATTGGAGAGTATACGCTAAATCCATTGCAAACGAGTCATTTGTTATTACGTGGCACACATCAGTAGAGAGAAACATTACCTGCAAGTATTGAATTTTGATAGTAATATATTTGAAATAGCAGATCGCGAAACACATAGAACATATGTTCGTTTAAATGAAAAATATTGTTTATGTTTAAAGTGGTATCATACGTGTCTTCCATGTATACATGCATGTTTTGTGTGTAATTATTGCAATGTTAGTATCCAAAGTTTTTATCCTGCTATTTTTTCTAAAGAAGCATTAAGAAGTGTATATGAGCCACACTTGTAACCAATTCCAGTCCCCTACAATCTTCAAAGTGAATTGGTTAGAGAAGAAATTGGAGTACCAGAATTATGTCGCAAAGCTGGGAGGCCAAGGAAAAACATATCATAGCAAATAATTTATCGACAAGGGATCTTCGATGTAGTAACTGTAATAGGTTAGGACACAATAGAAGGGGATGTACTAACCAACTAAGAGAATGAAAGAACCATTTTTTTATGTAAGTTGTATTTTTTTTCCATTTTTTTAGGAATGTAGTAATTTTCTGATGCAAGTTATAGTAAAATTAAATCGACATTGATACTATATGAAAGAACTTTTTTTGACATTGTACTAAGCAACTTTTTTTTTTACTAAATAAAGGTCGTTCGTCAACTGTTTTAATGTTACATAAATCTCATCTACGTCCCCTGCCATCCTGCAAATAATTTCGGCGCTCAAGTTCCCTAAGATTGAGTCGGCCTCTTCTCTTCGTCGTATTCTCGGGACGCACATCACCACCTTCTTCCTGGGTGTCATCCTGTTAAGTAGACAACGGTGCTGTTGGCGTCGTCAAGATCTGTGTATAATTGAGAAGTCCGGGGACAAATATGCTTTTCCACTGAGAAGTACCTAGACCAGTCCATTGCGAAGTCCCCTCGCCTGGCCACTGAGAAGTACCATGACCAATCCATTACGAAGTCCCCTCGCCTGGCCACTGAGAAGTACCATGACCAATCCATTACGAAGTCCCCTTGCCTGGCCACTGAGAAGTACCATGACTAGGCCATTGCGAAGTCCCCTCGCCAACATGCTAAGGTGGGACCTCGTCAACATGCTGAGGTGGGCCCTCGTCAGCATGCTAAGGTGGGCTATCGGGGGCATCCTGAGGTTGCGTGATACTGTGCCTATTCCTAAGTGGACGTGAATGCCGATGTCTAACAATGGCTGCAGGATAATCTGGTAGGATATGTAATGGAGGGTTCGGGGGAGCCAGATCTGTTTGCATATAATCCCAAATTTCTGTAAGTTTCCTTCTCCACATGTCAGGATTTGGATTTTGGATTGCTTGTTGAATACTTGAAGCCTAAAATATTAAGACATGACAAATTATAAATATAAGTACTATAGATAAAAATTAAAATAAAGCAATAAAAATTAGATTAATATGTACCATTCCAATCATATGTTCATAAAACTCACGCAAGCTGGAATCATCTATAGCTTGTTGTTGGAATCGAGGCTCCACATATAAAATTAATCTATTACTTATCCGAGGAGCTCCCCACCAAGATCTATATGCATTATCACCAAATACTGCACAAGTTAAACAAATATGAGCATACAAGTTTATTATGATGATTTAAATTAAATAGGGTATAATTTTTAAAATTACTAACCATCTTCTACATCTATCATCGATTGAGACAGATGAGCCACACCACGTGTCTAGAATCTAGAATTCCAAACATGAATCATTTTTTTGGCTCTTACAGTTGCACTAGCTCTACCACGCTTGAAACATGGTGGATCATTTGGAATAATCTGTTTCATCCCGAATTGTCGTAAAACATGATCAGCGGGATGAAACATGATGTGTCCGTGGTATATTATGTAAAATCGGTGGAGACTCAAATTATATGTTGTTATTTGTATCTCAGGAGCATATTGATATTGATCATGCACGTAAGGTAGCCATATAACATATTTAATGTCGAAAAAATAATAAGTATTATAAACACAATGAATGTATAATAAATTATGAACATATTTTACCTCTGTATACTTTAGCGTATCAAATTGAAGCCGATATACAGAGGCAATCGAGTGAATGCAATGTGCCGGATATGATGCAGTTGTAATCCATCGTAAAGCTACCGGAAAGATACCAGCATTGGAATTAATACATGTCACTGGCCTATCGATAAAGAATTGTTCATAGGACCAAACCTATAAAAAAAATAGACTAACTTAATATAAGTCTACAAATTGTAACTATAGAATGATAGATGTTAATATAATGCATCTATTTAATTTTTTTCATACATGTATTAATGTCATGCATCTACTTAAATTTTGTATACTTTTATCCCCTGGCAGCACACGCACAAAACCTGACATGGAGTCGTATAGATATGCCAGCATTGATGCTCCCCAAGCGTGACGTGTAGGTTCTAACAAATTTTCCAAATGGTAGAAAACGCAAGTTTACCATATCTGATGAGTCGGAAATGAGAACTCCATTTATTAAGCCTAGTAAATAGGCCCTTGTGCAATACATGGGCTAAACATATAATAAAAAAAATGACACATGTTAAATTAATATTATATAAGAAATAACATAAATATTACCATTATTTGTTATACATACCCGATTCTTATCAATAGAGATCTCTTCGTCATAAATATGATCTAGGTGCATAAAAGTGCGACGGAGCCAACTAAACATGACTAAGCTTTTACCTTTTAGTTTTTGTGGCTCCACACCTAGGTACTCCCTAATTGCATCTTCACCATAAAATAACTCTTCAAATATTATAGGTGCACCCGTAATAAGTAATCCTAAAATATTTGCTACATCCGCTAAGGTAATAGTCATTTCTCCAACTGGCAGCTGAAATGTACTTCGTCCGGGCCACCAACGCTCAACTAGACTGAAAATCAAATATCTATCATGACGTAGAAAACGTATCTCGTCAATGTACTGAAATCCAAATATGCTCATCATGGCCTCATGTTCATCAGTCAAATTCCAACACCCAAATTTTTGCTCATATCGTCATATACCATGCTCTCGCATTCGTACTTTGTCACTATAATCGTATAGCTATATAAAAAAAATTATTTTTATTACTAGAGACATGACAAATATATATATATATATATTATAATAACAAACACAATTATAATTTAATTTACCTTTCCAGAAAATACCAAATTAGAAATATGTGATTCACGTTGCTGGATAATCAGATATGTGGTGGGCCCTCCCGGAATACGACCATCGTTTTGTCGATCCATCTATTAGCAATAAATTAAAAATTAATTATATGTAACTATAATATAACCTCTTTAAAAAATAAAGATACGACATTTTCTTCAAAAAAATTATAATTATAATTAAAAGATAATACATAGTTAGAAAATAAAACCTCTTCTCTTCTCTGTTTTTTCTATTTCCGTGTTGTTCACTGTCTTCTATTCTTCTCTCTTCTCTTATATTTTTTTCTCTCAACTTATGCTTGTTTGTTCTTCCTCTCCTGTCATCTTATATAAGGCTGATGATAAAGGCACTACAAAATACACTTTGGGCTAGCCCAGTATTGGAGTTTGTCCATTAATGAATGAAGTTTACTCATACTAGCCCAAACATTACTCATACTAGCCCAACCTCCTCCCAAACCCCCCAAACCTCCACCACTGGAGCCCTTCTCCTCCCTTTCTTTAGTTGTCGGAGCCCTCCTCCTCCACTTCTTCCATTTAAAACCTAAAATTTTGCAATCTCCATCTACTCAAATTACAACCATTAATCGATGGCTCCCAAACTCTCAAAAGAATCAAGGTACAATTCTTCCTCCTCCTTGTCCTTCTCAATTTTTAATAATTTCTATTGCATTTCAAAAAGCTTCCAAAAATTATCTTTCCAATCTTAAAATTATAGTCATGAATGTAGTTTCGGATGTAGTTTCGGATGTAGTTTCGACGTATTTCTAGAGTCTCGAACCCAATTTTAGGGCATACAAGTTCAAAATTCCTAGAACGTTCGGGACAGAAACATGTTGGACTGTAGATATTTCTACAGTCCTATATACATTGTGGACTGTTGAAATATCTGCAGTCCTTTATGTATAGAGGAGTGTAGAAATTTCAACAGTCATGTATACATATAGGACTGTAAAAATTTCTATAGTCCTGAATGTTCAATTAATTTTGGGATGTTAAAATATATATATCTTTTTTGTCTTATAGTCACGACCCTCGGAAGGACATTGAGGAAGAAGGTATCATAAGAAGATGCCTACTGCATCGATGCGTAAGGAACACAATGTTCAGCGTGCTGTTGAGACAGCCCTCACTATCCTCCTCAAGTTAGGAAACGTCGACTAAAGAAGACTGTAACTCGTTCGAAGAGACGTGCTCCTAGTACTTCTGGTTCTTCTTCCTCCTCCAATGAAGACATACCAACCATCCAAAATCGGCCAACTGATGGTTCAGGTCATTCTCAGTATGCAGATAGTCCAGTCGAGACTCGGCCACCAACCCTCAAAAATTGGCCTACTGACGGTTCAGGACCTTCTCAGCAGCCAGATAGTCCAGTCAAAACTCGTCCAAACGGTTGCTCTATGTTGCCGTCGATCGAGAACCATATTGCATACCAAATATGGAACAATCCGGTAAGTACATTACGTTATGATAATTTTATATATAGTTCTAAGTTCTAAGTCCATCCAATTATTTATAGATAACTACATTTAATATATAGGTAAAGTTCATCCAATTGTTTACTTTCAGGAGAGTTCTCGTATGTTAACGGTGATCAACCACGACAAAAAGTGCAATACATGGGGGTTTGAATTTTTCGGAGACGATGTCAAGGCTAAAATCAATCCCACCGGTTTACAAATTTGGGTAACTACTCATATACGACGGTGGACAATGCACTCATATAAGCATTTGTAGAACGATGGCATCCAGAAACCAACACTATCCATCTCCCAAACGGGGAGTTAACGATTACCCTGTATGACGTCCATCATATATTGGGACTTAGGGTTGATGATCAAGTCATGATGAATCACATTTTTGACGAATCGAGCATTAACTTTTACGACCATATCATGGATTATATATCAGGCTGTCTGTGAGTTGATGCGACGAGTTTTACAACCCTTCGAGACTTTAAGAAGTCGTACGGACTTCCTTTGAAATATTTGGAGAAGACATTCGATGATCCGGACCCGAAGTGGATAATAGCGATAATGTGGCCCGTGGATATATGCAGTTCATCTTGGGGGCTATCGGCATTCCGAATAAGTCTGGAACGTCGATACATGCTAAATATTTTCTGAATTTTGACGACATAGACACGGTGGGAGAAATATCTTAGGAAATCGGTATACTAGCATACATTTACCGCGAGCTTGGTGCGGCATCCCGCGTCGGTTCCAAGACAATATCTGGATGCCAGACTCTACTCCATATGAAGATATATCTTTGTCAACTTATATACATAATAGAAAATTTTGTTGTAATTTTTTTGACTAATTTTTTTTTAACTTGGTTAAGTGAAGGCATGGATATACGAGCACTTTCCAACCCTGAAGCGGACTAAAATTAACCGAGGGTATGACGAGCACCTTCCTAGAATGTGCAGATAAAAGCCAACTAAGGAAGATGCCAAACGTGCACACACATTGACCGCCCTACGGAATGCACTTGAAGATATGACGATAGAAGAGGTGAATTGAGACCTAATTTTTTATGTTTGGTAATAATACGTTATGCTAAATTACGTTATGCTAAATTTTATGTGTTGCAGATAGTTTGGGATCCATATCGTGATTTGCGACAGAGTAGTCGTCCATTGCAACCAGTCGCTTTATATCACGGTCTGATAAGTTGTCATAAAATCGAGGAGCCTTATATGCATGAAAGAGTGCTCCGTCAGTTTGGCTACGTACAAACAGTCCCGAAGCGCACATTAAAAATGATAAGTGCTCCGAGAGGTACAAAACCCCTAAACTATATCCCTACGGCGTTCAACTGGGTCTCGGACTTCTTCACTGAGTGGCAATATCACGTTATTAGAGAAACTGAACGACAAGCTGCAGTAAATATGACGGAATGTAGCGACGACTACCTCGCCTACTACGCTGCTGTCGGACTACCTACGTTGTTCAAACGCGAAGGCGATATTGTGCGTGTACCATCAGATCTCCCCGCCAAATCTGTTTTGTATACTGCAATGGTCAAGATGGTGAGGCAACCAACTTTCAGTTTGAAGATATGTAAATGTTTATAACCTAACAAACTTTATGAATTGTCATCAATAGGCTAGGAAAGCAAATAAGTTGGAAAGAAGCCTCGTCAGTTGTCAGGGTGCAAATTATATGGAAATCAATGAGGAGCTACAATACATCGACAACACTGAAGATTTTCCTTTCTTGAAAAATAGGGAGCAACGTACAAAGAGGCGGCATGAAGTTTAGGCCATGTTTCAATTGATATGAAACTTTTCTACGTTGCTACAGTTTGCGTTTCGAGTTTTTTTGGGTTGTAATCTAGACATGTTAAACTTTGAAGTTGACTGTAACTTTGTGTTTTGATTTTTTGATTGGTTATGTTTTGTTTAAGTTGGATGTCCTAGTTTTGACTGGTTATTTTTGTTTATGGGAGTGGCAGTTCTATCTATTGCACAACATACAGGGACTATAAAAATTTGGACTTTCAATATATATATATATATATATATATATATATATATATATATATATATATATATATATACACACACACAAGTTGGAAAAGATACCAAAGCTCAACAGACAGGACTCATTGCACAACATACAGTACTTCATTTCATTTCTTTCATAGTCACTATCTATTGCACTATCACGCTACAAAAGTATAAGATGTTATATTCTATTTCTATCGCATACAAAATTACAAAATGATACAAAAGTATAAGATATATCAATCAATTAGAATATCAAAGTAGTCCTTAGGCAAGATTTTGGGATCCTCCATCTTCATCATCTTCTTATAGCCAGCAATTGCATCCATGTAGGGTGTCGTCCATTCGATCGCTTCCACCGGTGCGTGTTTATACCAAAGCGTAGAAGGTAGAGGAATAGGAGAATGATCGATCAACCTTGGGATTACAAAGTGTTGTCCGACAAGCCCTATTGAATATAGATTGGATAGTCTGTGTCCAGCTGGGGGAGCATACATTGGAAAGAAAGTATTGTTAATGCCTTCTGAGATAATTACAATAGGTATCTTATACCTATTAGAGAATACGTATGCAGCAGGCAGGATATCCATGTAATGGTCTGGTCCGGTAACTGTGTCCGTACAAGGTATGCTTGCCAACAAATCTCCAACAATTTTTTCGCCGAGTATCTACCTATAGAAGGGTAGACGAGACTCCAACTCCTCATACAGCTCTTCCCTAACCTGTCTCCATCATGCTTCAACTGAATAGCCAATATGTCTTGCGAGTGCTTGAAATCCACAATGGTCATCCTTAGGAACATCAACTATAGACCAAATGAAATCCCGTATCTCAGGAAGAAAATTTTGAATGTATAGACTATATGAATCAGAGAAGTTATCTAAACCCTCCGCCGTGACTGCATCGTTCGTTTTCTGTTTCTTCCTCCTTCGAATAGTAAGCTTACTCTTTTCCTTCGAAATTACCATACTTTCGATAACCGACTTTGACTCAACTTGCACTAAATTGCGTTCAATATGTTCAAACAATGATGGATCTCTTTTAGTTGACTCCACCTTCTTTTTTGTGCTCTACTGATTCTTGAGTGTGGTCTTCTCTTAGGAGTTCGAACAACAGATGGCTCTTGCAATAGAGTTGTTGCCGGGACTGCAATTTCCTGGATTTTAACCTCAATGAATTTTTTTCTCTGGTTCCGATGCGACACACCACCTTGCATGAAGGAGTTTCACTTGTGGCAAAGAAAAAAATCATTGTGAACTTTCACCGTCGGCATGATCGACAACTGTCTCCAACGTTGATCAACAACATCTATTGGAATAGGTATAGATTGACAACGATATTCGTTAATCTCATGTGCACATGGAAGGCCGAGTGAATGTCGATATGAACAACTGCAAACCTCGGGATCATAACCAACTAACTTCGCCCTACTAATCTCCTCAAACAATAAGCCCAAGGCCTTGTGAGATACTACATGGATTAAAACATCCAAGAGGTGTTCATACTTGTATTCATACTTTGCAATATTAAGGCTCGTCTTAACTTCGACTATCCACTTCACATCTTCTACTTTTACAATCAACACCTTAAATGGACAACCACATTTTCTCGTCCCAACTTTTTTCTTAGAAATTTTTTTTCAACACCACCTTTTTTCGATGCTACCTGAACACACCTCCTCTTTCGCATCCCAGCTCTAAATATTTTCGGTCCGGCCGAGATCTGATCGATCTTGTAATGACAATGACTATGTTATGTCGTCTTCCAACTTTTCTGCACCAATCTAATGCTTCTTCGCGGGAAGCAAATCGAATATCCGTTGAGAATACATTCTCCATATCAACCCCAATAGCAGGATGCACCACAACATCTATAAGAGATTGGTCCTATATGACGTCCATCATATATTGGGACTTAGGGTTGATGATCAAGTCATGATGAATCACATTTTTGACGAATCGAGCATTAACTTTTACGACCATATCATGGATTATATATCAGGCTGTCTGTGAGTTGATGCGACGAGTTTTACAACCCTTCGAGACTTTAAGAAGTCGTACGGACTTCCTTTGAAATATTTGGAGGAGACATTCGATGATCCGGACCCGAAGTGGATAATAGCGATAATGTGGCCCGTGGATATATGCAGTTCATCTTGGGGGCTATCGGCATTCCGGATAAGTCTGGAACGTCGATACATGCTAAATATTTTCTGAATTTTGACGACATAGACACGGTGGGAGAAATATCTTAGGAAATCAATATACTAGCATACATTTACCGCGAGCTTGGTGCGGCATCCCGCGTCGGTTCCAAGATAATATCTGGATGCCAGACTCTACTCCATGTGAAGATATATCTTTGTCAACTTATATACATAATAGAAAATTTTATTGTAATTTTTTTGACTAATTTTTTTTAACTTGGTTACGTGAAGGCATGGATATACGAGCACTTTTCAACCCTGAAGCGGACTAAAATTAACCGAGGGTATGACGAGCACCTTCCTAGAATGTGCAGATAAAAGCCAACTAAGGAAGATGCCAAACGTGCACACACATTGACCGTCCTACGGAATGCACTTGAAGATATGACGATAGAAGAGGTGAATTGAGACCTAATTTTTTATGTTTGGTAATAATACGTTATGCTAAATTACGTTATGCTAAATTTTATGTGTTGCAGATAGTTTGGGATCCATATCGTGATTTGAGACAGAGTAGTCGTCCATTGCAACCAGTCGCTTTATATCACGGTCTGATAAGTTGTCATAAAATCGAGGAGCCTTATATGCATGAAAGAGTGCTCCGTCAGTTTGGCTACGTACAAACAGTCCCGAAGCGCACATTAAAAATGATAAGTGCTCCGAGAGGTACAAAACCCCTAAACTATATCCCTACGGCGTTCAACTGGGTCTCGGACTTCTTCACTGAGTGGCAATATCACGTTATTAGAGAAACTGAACGACAAGCTGCAGTAAATATGACGGAATGTAGCGACGACTACCTCGCCTACTACGCTGCTGTCGGACTACCTACGTTGTTCAAACGCGAAGGCGATATTGTGCTTGTACCATCAGATCTCCCCGCCAAATCTGTTTTGTATACTGCAATGGTCAAGATGGTGAGGCAACCAACTTTCAGTTTGAAGATATGTAAATGTTTATAACCTAACAAACTTTATGAATTGTCATCAATAGGCTAGGAAAGCAAATAAGATGGGAAGAAGCCTCGTCAGTTGTCAGGGTGCAAATTATTTGGAAATCAATGAGGAGCTACAATACATCGACAACACTGAAGATTTTCCTTTCTTGAAAAATAGGGAGCAACGTACAAAGAGGCGGCATGAAGTTTAGGCCATGTTTCAATTGATATGAAACTTTTCTACGTTGCTACAGTTTGCGTTTCGAGTTTTTTTGGGTTGTAATCTAGACATGTTAAACTTTGAAGTTGACTGTAACTTTGTGTTTTGATTTTTTGATTGGTTATGTTTTGTTTAAGTTGGATGTCCTAGTTTTGACTGGTTATTTTTGTTTATGGGAGTGACAGTTCTATCTATTGCACAACATACAGGGACTATAAAAATTTGGACTTTCAATATATATATATATATATATATATATATATATATATATATATATATATATATACACACACAAGTTGGAAAAGATACCAAAGCTCAACAGACATGACTCATTGCACAACATACAGTACTTCATTTCATTTCTTTCATAGTCACTATCTATTGCACTATCACGCTACAAAAGTATAAGATGTTATATTCTATTTCTATCGCATACAAAATTACAAAATGATACAAAAGTATAAGATATATCAATCGATTAGAATATCAAAGTAGTCCTTAGGCAAGATTTTGGGATCCTCCATCTTCATCATCTTCTTATAGCCAGCAATTGCATCCATGTAGGGTGTCGTCCATTCGATCGCTTCCACCGGTGCGTGTTTATACCAAAGCGTAGAAGGTAGAGGAATAGGAGAATGATCGATCAACCTTGGGATGACAAAGTGTTGTCCGACAAGCCCTATTGAATATAAATTGGATAGTTTGTGTCCAGCTGGGGGAGCATACATTGGAAAGAAAGTATTGTTAATGCCTTCTGAGATAATTACAATAGGTATCTTATACCTATTAGAGAATACGTATGCAGCAGGCAGGATATCCATGTAATGGTCTGGTCCGGTAACTGTGTCCGTACAAGGTATGCTTGCCAACAAATCTCCAACAATTTCTTCGCCGAGTATCTACCTATAGAAGGGTAGACGAGACTCCAACTCCTCATACAGCTCTTCCCTAACCTGTCTCCATCCTGCTTCAACTGAATAGCCAATATGTCTTGCGAGTGCTTGAAATCCACAATGGTCATCCTTAGGAACATCAACTATAGACCAAATGAAATCCCGTATCTCAGGAAGAAAATTTTGAATGTATAGACTATATGAATCAGAGAAGTTATCTAAACCCTCCGCCGTGACTGCATCGTTCGTTTTCTGTTTCTTCCTCCTTCGAATAGTAAGCTTACTCTTTTCCTTCGAAATTACCATACTTTCGATAACCGACTTTGACTCAACTTGCTCTAAATTGCGTTCAATATGTTCAAACAATGATGGATCTCTTTTAGTTGACTCCACCTTCTTTTTTGTGCTCTACTGATTCTTGAGTGTGGTCTTCTCTTAGAAGTTCGAACAACAGATGGCTCTTGCAATAGAGTTGTTGCCGGGACTGCAATTTCCTGGATTTTAACCTCAATGAATTTTTTTCTCTGGTTCCGATGCGACACACCACCTTGCGTGAAGGAGTTTCACTTGTGGCAAAGAAAAAAATCATTGTGAACTTTCACCGTCGGCATGATCGACAACTGTCTCCAACGTTGATCAACAACATCTATTGGAATAGGTATAGATTGACAACGATATTCGTTAATCTCATGTGCACATGGAAGGCCGAGTGAATGTCGATATGAACAACTGCAAACCTCGGAATCATTACCAACTAACTTCGCCCTACTAATCTCCTCAAACAATAAGCCCAAGGCCTTGTGAGATACTACATGGATTAAAACATCCAAGAGGTGTTCATACTTGTATTCATACTTTGCAATATTAAGGCTCGTCTTAACTTCGACTATCCACTTCACATCTTCTACTTTTACAATCAACACCTTAAATGGACAACCACATTTTCTCGTCCCAACTTTTTTCTTAGGAATTTTTTTTCAACACCACCTTTTTTTCGATGCTACCTGAACACACCTCCTCTTTCGCATCCCAGCTCTAAATATTTTCGGTCCGGCCGAGATCTGATCGATCTTGCAATGACAATGACTATGTTATGTCGTCTTCCAACTTCTCTGCACCAATCTAATGCTTCTTCGCGGGATGCAAATCGAATATCCGTTGAGAATACATTCTCCACATCAACCCCAATAGCAGGATGCACCACAGCATCTATACGAGATTGGTCCTATAACCAATATAAAATAATATAAAAACTAATAACTTTAAATAATTGGCAGTCCAAATTAGGACTGTCACAATTTGTACAGACTAATGTATTTAGTAGACTGTCATAATTTTTACAGTCTTTAAGAAAATACGTTGGTTAACATTTTATCTTCAGGACTGTCAGTATTTTGACAGTCCACATAGTCTATGGGACTGTCGAAATTATGGCATTCCTATATTTATATAGAACTGTAGAATTTATGACAGTCTTATATTTATCTAGGACTGTCGTAGTTTATACAGTCCTTACACGATGACTGTTGACTATCGAAATAGGGTTGTCATTTTACGTACCGTAGGTGCTTCGGAACAACCGATATGTTCTTCGGAAGGAGCAGAGTGCATATTTAATGGATTGCATGATCCGACTTCTTCATCAAAGAGAATTTCACTCATCGTTCCTACAATGGTCGAATAAAACTAAATAATTTGGTAACAATCGCAAAACTTATTCATCATATGTTGTCGAAGACATACCGAAAGAATATTCGTTGGAGAATCACCAAATCAAATTTTTCTTCCACTTTGGACCACAACTATCAAATTCCAAAGTTAGGTTTAGGTTTTAGGACTTGGAGAGAATGAGAGATTTCTTCATTTGAAGGTGGAAAAAAAAAGAGAAATAATTTTTACTTATATAGATTGGTGTAGGCAGCCCTAAGTAAGTTTGAGGAGTGGCAAACTTGTAATTTTTAGGAAGAGAGGAATGGGCAGTCCTGAGTGTATTTTGTAGTGCCTTTATCACAAATCCTTATATAACTTCTACCATCACTACATACCCGACAGGAAGGAAAAGCATTTTCCGATAATCAAACTACAGGTCCGACAGGAGGAAAAGCATTCCCCGACAGCGGGGAGAATCTCATGCGCACGATTTCCGCCAGACTGTTTGGCGGAAAGGCCTTCCACGTACAATTTCTGCAAACATCTATCGCTCTAACCAATTTCAGTATCCTGTAGAAAATTTTCTGTTATTTTTTTTTTAAATTTTACTCTCTCCCGCAATTATGCTGAATATTTTTCCTCTGATGTGATATTTGATGTTTCTCTTGTTGTCCTTATAAAGCTTGGCCATCCCTCCCTAGAGCCCTTCAAGCTAAGCTATTATTATCTCCAATATTATCCATCCTAGTATAGTATGTCAGAAAGAGCATATGAGCCGGAAAAGCGACACATCCTTCCTAATTTCCTTGTATCCGTCAAGCTCAAGTACGTGAAGCTCGGATACCACTACTTGATCTCCCATGCCATCTACCTCCTCCTCCTTCTGCCTCTGATCGCAACCGTATCCGTACATCTATCCACTCTCTCCGTCGACGATCTCTACGCGATATGGGACCACCTACGGTTCAATCTCGTCAGCGCCATCGTCTGCTCCACCCTCGCCGTCTTCCTCGCCACCGTGTACTTGGTGAGGCGCCCCCGAGCCGTGTACCTCCTCGACTTCTCGTGCTACAAGCCCGAGGACGCGAGGAAGTGCACCCGGGAGTACTTCATGGAGAACTCCACCACGTACGGGACCTTCACCGAGGAGAACCTGGCGTTCCAGAAGAAGCTGCTCGAGCGGTCGGGGTTGGGGCAGTCCACCTACTTCCCCGAGGCGGTGATGAGGAAGCCGCCGGACCCGTGCATGGCGGAGGCGAGGAAGGAGGCCGAGATGGTGATGTTCGGAGCGATCGACGACCTCCTCGCCAAGACCGGGGTGAAGGCGAAGGACATAGGGATCTTGGTCGTGAATTGCAGCCTCTTTAATCCGACTCCGTCACTTTCTTCCGTGATTGTGAATCACTACAACCTTAGAGGAAACATCATCAGCTACAACCTGGGTGGTATGGGCTGTAGTGCTGGACTCATCTCCATAGACCTTGCCAAACAGCTCCTCCAGGTCAGTATCAAGTTATGCAAATCCATGGAACACGATCAAGTTCAACAAAATAATTGACTGACAAGATTTTATGTCCGGTTTTTTTGACATCAATACATACCTAGATGCGTTCTAGATTGATTACAGTTTAAGCTCATGCAACTAAGTAAGTATTACTCGGAGATGATATTACCGACAAAAGCCAAAAGAGTAAAAAAGAATGATGTATATTATCCTCTAACAAACAAATTCCGAATTTAAATATACGTTTCTCGGCTTTGGCAATAGCATAACTTTGTCAAAATTATTAATCCCTCATGTTCAAAGAGTGCTGTCATGGTTGAGCAAACTATTAGGTATAGTAAAAAAAATTAGTTAAGGTTTTGGTAACCAAAAGAACCTTGCATGCTTTCTGAGTGTTGCAGCAGTGGTTGGAAATGTATGACATGCCTGCCAACAATTCAAGGGTCGTGTTATGCGTACTAGTTACGTTTACGTACAAACTATAATATTATTTTAAAATTAAATAAAAAATTTAAATTATATTTAAATATTTTAAAAGCTAAATTATAATTTGATACTCTAAACTATTAAAAATATTCAACTTGATACCCTCAACTTTGATAGGTTCCAACTTTGATAGTGAGCAACAACAACAGCGAGCGGCACGGTGACGAGAAGCAGCGGCGGGGGCAAGCGTGATGGCAGACGGACGAAGTAGTGGAGTGGCGACGCGAGTTCGCCAGAGGACGCGGGGGCGGGGGCGGGTGTGGGATTGTGGGTGTCACAGGGGAACGTGACCGCAGAGGGGTATGACGGCCGGAGAGGGAGGAAGGGGTACTGTCGGAGATAGAGGGAGTAGTTTTGTCTTTTTTAAAATTTTAGATATCAACATATAAATTGTTATATAGTTGAGGACATCAAGTTAGCACATATCAAAGTTGAGGGTATCAAATTGAACATTTTGAATAGTTGAGTGTATAAGTTATAATTTAGCATATTTAAAATATAATTTGAATATATTTTAAGTATAATTTATTATTAATATTATTATTTTTTGAATTTTGGATATGTGTTTAAATAAATACTACCATGTAGTTAATTTAAAAATAATTTAAAATTTGAATATATTTTAGAAATTGTTATATGTTTATATGATTTTTATTTTATTTTTTCTCAACTATAAAAAAAACATGTGGTAGCTTTCTTTAAAAAATTTATCATATAATTGATGATATGCGCGGCTCATTTTTGATTCGTAACCGTAGAGATATGTTGCATCAATCTTAAGACACTCAGATTGCTGGGTTTTTTTTTATCACTATTATGATCCATCTGTTCGACTAGAATTTTCCTTGGATCCCGTTGCCCAATCCTCTACAAATGCTGACAGTCTGACCCCGCAAAAATAAAGTTTTCTAGCCAAAATGCGGTTTGGGGAAGCAATTGGTAGGAGTTGGAAAATAGGACCACAAGTGTCCCTTTCTGACACTTCATTCCAGGTTTTTTGGTAGGTTAGAAGCTTATGTGATTTATGAAAGATGGGGCTCATTGACATGTCAAACTCACACTCCTGCTCTTGTTAATTGTTGTAGAAGTGGGGTTTCTCTTTCTTTTTGGCTCAGATTCTCTTCATGTTGACAGCAAAGGACACAACCCTTGAATAGTCTCACCTATATCAAGCTCAGACTCTGAGTCATTGTTTTGGCTTAAATTCTCACCTATCCAACTTGGGACCAGCTATAATATGAAGGACAGATGTTAACTATAAGCCCAAGGGTTTAATTGGGTGGAGCCCGACTGGTCGGGTTAGGTGGATGGTCATGTCACCTCCAAATTTGGTCGCTGCCCGACTGGACCAGATATGCTGTTTGTCCCATCCGGATAACCCTGTTGCACCGGTCGGATCCACCACCGCAACCCACCAGATCCTCGAGCCACTCGTCTTTTGTTGCAAATAGTAGATAAGAGAGCCTTTCGTACTGATTGTCTGCACTAGTGAGGACGAAGTCAAAATTTTAGTTTATTCCAGAACACAAAAATTATTTACTTACTAATAAGTTAAACTAAAAATGTAACACTTGGTGATGAAGAAACCAAACCCAACAGCAGCTAGCAGAAGCCCCAATCCATATAGGGAAGCCGAAGTCGAAGAAAGTCTCGATGAACTGCTAAAGTGATTTGGGGATTAAAGAAACCAAATCCAGCAGCAACTCCAATCCCAAGTATATAGTGTTAGCGATCTGATGGACTAAGTGGTGTGGTGGGCTAAATATATAGTATTATTATTTTATTTTATTTTATTTTATTTTATTTTACCTAGGGTACCAATAACTCCGTCCTTGATGACAATGTTGTTTTCTGAGAGCAAGCTTGAGAATTCCACCTTGATCTCGATTTTGACCATCAATCTTCTCGGCATTGGAACAGAATATGAAAATTAAAACTACATTGCCAAAAAGAACCGACCTTGGGATAAGCCGGACAAAACTTCAGACTTTGACAACCCCCTCTACTAGGACAACCTCCTAGGCTAAGCATGATCCCACCAAAGATCGGGATCACGAATGTCCTCCCAAAAACCGACTCATAAGGATCAAGGGGTTAACAAAATTAGTTTCTGATAAGACAACCCAACCCTCGGGCCCGTTCTGTTGCCAAACAACTAATTAACTCGAACAAACTTGGATTGAATTTTTAAGTCTTAAATAGTTCCGAAATAACAAAACTCGTCTTTGCGAAACTGAACCTAACATGGAGAATCGAACAATTTGTCTACGTAGGGATATATTGGGGTAAGCTAATCAACTAAGCAACAATTGATAGGACACCAAAAAAAAAAAACTTTACTAACCTGCTTGGTTTTGTGCTCTGCATAATGGCACGATACAGGTCGAGAAAAACTCCTACGCCTTGGTCGTGAGCATGGAGAACATCACCCTCAATTGGTACTGGGGGAACAACCGTTCCATGCTAGTCTCCAACTGTCTTTTCCGCATAGGTGGTGCTGCCATCCTCCTCACCAACCGCCGCTCCGACCGCCACCGTTCCAAGTACCAACTCGTCCACACCGTCCGCACGCACAAAGGTGCAGACGATCGTGCCTACAACTGCGTATACCAAGATGAAGACGACGCAGCCAAGGTTGGCGTTGCACTCTCCAAAGATCTCATGGCCATTGCCGGCGAAGCCCTCAAGGCCAACATCACGACGCTCGGGCCACTCGTCCTCCCAATATCCGAACAACTCCTCTTCCTCCTGACGCTGGTCAGACGGAATTTATCCAAGACTAGTATTAAGCCTTACATCCCGGACTTCAAGCGGGCGTTCGAGCATTTCTGCATCCACGCCGGTGGCAGAGCCGTGCTCGACGAGCTCGAGAAGAAATTAGAGCTTGGCGATTGGCACATGGAGCCTTCCAGAATGACCCTCTACCGGTTCGGGAACACTTCGAGTAGCTCTTTGTGGTACGAACTGGCCTACACCGAAGCGAAAGGGAGGATCAAGAGAGGAGATCGAGCATGGCAGATCGCGTTCGGATCGGGGTTTAAGTGTAACAGTGCAACTTGGCGAGCGTTGAGGACGATCGATCCTGCAAAGGAGAAGAATCCATGGACCGATGAGATCAGTGAATTCCCGGTCTACGTGCTAAAGGTTGCAAAAATTGTGACATGCTCGGATGTGAACGCGAAAGAGAGCTGCTGAAATCCTGGTTCTTGGATCTGTGACCATAGTTGTAACATCATAAGTTATCATCTCAATAATGTCATCCAATGTAGTTTCCATCAACGTCAAAGCTTCTCATGCATCTAACAAGATTGACATTCTTTAAGTGTAAGTAGAAAACATTGGGCGAGCAAAAATATAAATAAGATGGGGGCAGAAAAATAAAACAATGATGAAATATAATGATTATATACTGAATGTTTATCGCTCCAGAGAACTGCACATGAGATAAATCAAGATCTGTACCATCTCAAATCAGTTTACGATCAGGAAGAACTTATATAAAAAACAGGGCATTCAAGTACCACGAGACTGCCGCTTACATAATTAGGTAAATCTTGGCACTGATAACATAGAGCACCAATGGCAGCAGCGATCAACAACAGCCACCAGACGAAGCATCTGCTTCTTGAGGTGGTGGGTTCTGCTTAAAAATATTCGTCTTCGCCCATGTGGAACCGTCGGCCAAGAGGCTTGGTGTTTCCAAAATCTGCTTCACCATAACCAATAATACGGAGATCAACAGTGTCATCTGAGTTGCATCATATTGAGAAATTTACTAGAATAGAAATAATAGCCAGGAATATTTTCCTCAAAAATATTACATAAAAGGTGCTATCTACTTTAGCAGTGATGGCTACGGGCTTATGCATAAGCAAATTTCTTTTCATACTACCGTCCTAAATAAACCTCACAGTGAGAGTTGAAGCCATATTTGTTATAAAGGTTTCGTTGATTGATGTTTTGTAATCAGCTATCCACTTGAATTGAACATATAGAACAAATGAACAATATAATAGAGCACATCTTAAAAGGCCAAAGAATAGCTACAGCCTAGAAACAAGAATACTTATAAACTAGTGCACATTAGCTATAGTCATCTCTATAAGCATATTTATGGTCCCAACCCATACATTTTCATGACCACGAATGAACTACAGAAATGAAAGAACCATGCATGACATTAACTAGAACTTCCAAATAGAACACTTGAAATTGTTCATACCTTCAGGACAAGCTCCTCATAGCACTGCTCTACATTTGCTCTCGTCCTTGCACTACATTCTATGAACAAGCATCCATATTGCCTAGCAAAATCAATGCCCTCTTGCTTTGTGACAGCTCTTCCACCTTCCTGTGAAGATCACAGCATGTGCAATATTAATCAAGTCCCTTATATGGAGATAAATTCATAAGACAGAAAATCATGCAAAGGCATTACTACAGATAAGCAATGACGTAGGTGGTGATAAACTTGAAACTATTTCAAATTGTTAGCAATAATAGAAATTCCAATCATTGTCAAAAACCTACAGAATCCAAAATAAGGCAAATTGCTAATCATTACCTTATCAACTTTGTTCCCAACAAGCATTTTGATGCAGTCTTGATTGGTCGAATAAAGTTCAATTTCCTTGGCCCATATATCAGATAGATTAGTAAATGTGTCCCTCCTTGTAACATCATAAACTGTAACAACATGAAAGAAATGAGTAGTTTAGGCTTAAAATCCTGTACTAGAAGAATACTATGATAAAATCATATAAAATATTTAAGGGGAAACAGAAATGCAACCTTCAATCATATGACAGCAGAAACAGAAGCAATGACACTATGTACCTAAAAGATCAGCAGACCTGACTGCTTAACCGGCATGTTTAAAGACACTCACCAAACCCCTTTCTACTATAGCCTTACTCTGTAGCAAATATAAACAAGAACTTAAAACTGCAGAAACAACGATTTTATCTTAAGGCTATTTCTGGATGTGATTTTAGAAATCACGAGATTGTACATTTTCTTGATTTGGAGGTCTCAACATATAGACGGATTCTCTTATCATCTCTTTGGTTGTACACTATACGAACAAAGGATGCATATATAATGGTATGCTAATTTTAATTTTTGAAATTTGATTTTAACCATGTATAAATGGAAGAATGCTTTTATCAACCTAGGATTTTTTGTTAGAAAAAACAAAACAATCCAAAGATTAGATTACAGATCAACAAAATCCTAAATAGATATGCCACCTTGTTATCCATTTTGCGCCTCTGCATGAAAAGAAAATTTTCGATAACAAAAAGTTGAATACCCATTATGATCCCTTGTGCCCCCCTATAATATGAGCTTGTTAAAGTCCTGAACCTCTCCTGACCAGCTGCATAATATATTTAATAAAACTGTGTTAGTAATTCAACTAAGCATATACATTTGAATCTGGCATGACATCAATAATTGAACTTTGCACATCCTCACAATAAGTAAACGTGACTATAATAGAAATGATGTGTCTACTAAGAAAAGAAATTTAAATAAACTAAATATGACAACAAGAAAAGCATATTGTAGCGAAAAATCTGTACGAGTTGATTGATACTTCAAGAAATTTAAGTATAAAAGTATTGGCATGAAATCCAGTTCCAATATAGAGAAACCCATACCTAACCCATTTGTCATTGTGTTCCATCAGCTATAGTTAGGTTTTGGTATTCCACTTAAATCTAAAAACTAACACTACAAATCACATTTCATCTGCTCTACTCTTACTTCTTTTCTTATATCAATTCCAGGCTTAGGTAAGATTTATAAGAACCTGAACCCACCCTGGTTTGGCACCGAATCTGCCATTGAGATCTGGACCTTACATACCAAGCAAGGTCCTAATCTTCTCCGAGTAAAATTCAGGACGTGTCTAACACCTAGTTCATGGGTCCAAGGACAGCTCTAGAAACAAACTAGTATATATTTATAACTTCTCTAGCAGTAAATCATATAAAAGGTTAGTCAGACTGATAACTGGATGAGCCTGCTGGGTGGGGATGCAATCCAAGTTACATGTCACAGTTAACTATTATATAATATTAACATTCTTTGACACATTGCATTGGGATTCTCATTTCTTTTCACTCTTTACCTTAAATGTGTCATAGATATTAATGCAATTCCCTATACCAAATTGTATCATTTTACCACTTCATCTGGACTCTCTATAGTCTAGAACTTCGAAGGTGCTCTTTGTTGCATGAGCTATACCTGAAAGGTAGGTTTACCTACCTGCCAAATAAGCTCCTTGGTTTCATAGCATGACCTCTCATTCTCATAGCCACCTTGGCTAGGAATTTGGCACCAACGAAGAGAGGGTTGACATCAGGAATTTGACCACATTCTAATGGGAGAAGGCTTGGATGATGATGATGATGATTTTTAGACACGTTGCATTTGATCCCATAACTCTAAATCTAGTTCTAGGCATTTTAGGCAAATAAATAATGAATATCTTATAAAGGTAATTAAATTGTGGAAGTTTAAACATAAGATCAAAATAAAACCAAAGGACAAAAATCAGAACCAGTAAACATATTGAAATAATATTAAATGTAATGAAACCAAGGATTGACACATCTCACAAGCCACCATGGACACACACCTGTGTCCCAGATTGCAAGTTTCACCCTTTTCCCTCCTACTGTGACCATTTTAATCTTAAAGTCCACACCTGTATAGAAGCAATGGAGTATTAAAGCAAGTGACTGCCAGAGATAAATTGCAAAAACTTCTACAGTAGGCGTATTATTAGAGTATGCAGCATATCATGCTTTTGTATTTGTTTGACTCTTAACTATGACAAGGTTAGACCGTCTTTAAGTAACGTTTAATTCTCCAGTATTTGATGTAACATAGGGTGTCTCTATTGTGTGAAATCCTTGCTTCACAGCTTTACTTATGCTAGCTGATTTAGATGAATGTATTTAAAACCTGGTCCCTTCCCCACCACCTAACTCAAAAGTAAAAGAACAGCAATAGCCAAATTAACTCTTTAGCAATTAGAAACCCTCACATGTTACGAGGAGTGTATGCTGAAATGTTTATTGGCTCAAATGGGACTAAGTTTGCAAGCTGACCCAAATTACTCTAAGCCTTTTGATGCTACAAGTCATTAGTTTCCTTGTCACCATATGCTTGAGTCAACAATCTAAACCAAAGAAGTCCTTCCCTCTTCACATTGTTTATATAGATGAACTAAGTACATATCCACAGATGACATCCCATGGTTATTTGCCAATGACTTGGTCCATTGATGAGACTAGAGAAGAGGCATTGACATGTCCAGATAAGGTTTTTCTGAGTTTGGAGAGTGATGATTTATATCCCAATTCATTCCAACAAGATATCATTAGATGCAGAAAAGAAACTATTCAAAGACAGATTTTACGCGTTAAAAGAAAACTACTATCTTCACACATGTGGACTTCAAGTCCAGCTCCCATAGTCAACATAATCTAAAAGCTTCTCTGGCATGGCTGAAATTCCTTGCTTGCTTTTTCCTGCATGTATAGCCTCTATCGCAAGGTTCGCAGAATCAGAATAGGTATATACGCTTCCTATGAGTATTGGGATCGGCAGTATCGATAGTATCGGCATTTCGGATCAGAGTATCGTATTTTTGTTGGTACCGAAAAGCATATAATTAATAAATTATTGAAATTTTAGAAAACAAAATATTTTATACATTTAGGCAAAATTTTAAGTATTTTTGTGTTGTTTCTTATTAGTTTTGAAATTGAATGAAATAATCGTCACCATTGATGATTGGTTTACCTGCAATAAATAAGTTTTCTTCATTTGCGTGCTATTGCAACCTTGCTATGCATTTACACCCTTGTTGATGGGTCTTTTTCATTCAAATTTCACTGTCGAATTGACTGGAAAAGACCTCCAACGTAGGTAGTCCAGTGGCAGTAGCGGTCAATATCGGATTGGGACATGTCAAACAGCATCGGTATCGACGGTATTGTATCGGACGATAGTGCAAACTATGCTCCATCGTCCTAGTTAACTCAACCCCTTTTCTACTCGTGCATGGAATCAAACAAGAGGGATAGGGCGTCGGCCTTTAATAAGGACTTAGCCAAGTTGGGTTCTCTATAATGAAAGAAAAAATAGATTGGTAAGATGTTGACTTTGCCAGGCCCTCTCTGATAGTTGCCGCCTTACCTCCAATACTTGAATCAGGAAGAGCATTTCTCTACTATGCTTCCTTTGGCCTTGCGCATGATCCTCACTTCACTAGCCTTGGCCTTTCTTTCACCGGATATGGGATCAAGATTAGCATTTCCCACCGGGTTCTCTATTAGGAATTTTAGTGGATTCGTTCCTTTCTCCTCTTCCTCGACTGATAAAGGTATTCTTAGTCCTTGGTGAAGTTATATATATGAAATCCCTTAAGACATCTTTTCACCAAACAATAAATTTGGCACTTAACAGGATAGTCCTAGTTCACTTTCAATCTTTGATCCCTATGATGAAAACCCCTTGTTAACCTGTTGAAGAAGTCTAAAAACTTTGCTACCTAGATCAATATTGGAACCCTTACTATGACTATTGGCATCAAAGTTTCAGAAGTTTTGGCAGTTTCAGATTGCAGTAGCAACTTCCCATGTTGGACCACTAGATGCTTGCTAGAGTCTTTAAAGAAATGAATATGACTCACAAGACACGCTGCGCACCAAAGATAGTAAATGAATCTGCTTATCGTATATGAACTGCTTGTCTTGCCTGCTTGCTTGTATCGAACATGAACTCTGTTTTCAAATATGTTTCCAAAAAGAAGTAATATGACTTTGTTCTTGTACTGCATAAAACGAATCTAGGTAAAACTAGAAAGATCACTACTAGTAATGAAATATTTTGCCACATGCTTACTTAGTGTTGGTTTCAGGGAGTGTTGTTTCTGTTCGTTGATCTTAGACTCACCAGTACTTTCTCCAAAGTGTTGACCCACCAACAGTTTGCTTGTTCGTAGGTGCTGGATCATCCGAGGAAGCGATAGTCGTGCCTCATCCCAAGGACCCGGAAATCTAGAGTCGATGCCTTGAGCCGTATCGAGATTACTTTTAGCTGCTTTTGTATAGAGGGACATAATGTATGGAACGATGTCATTGTAATCGAGAGAAAGAGAGCTTGAACGAATTGTAATATCGACCAAGCGCCGCTTGTAACACATCTTGATTATCAATAAAGAACTTATTTTAATATGTCATTGTGTTCTTTACTTTTCTGCAATATTGTGTCGCTGCTCCTGTCTTGAATAGCTTACTTGTGCTTGTTCAAAGCTTTGGCCTTGTGCAAGCGCAGCTTAGGCTTGCACGGCATCACGCCCGTGCGAGGACGAATCGGTCCCGCAAGGACCCAAGCGAGGACGAATGGAGCCCTGCGGGACCGGGACGTGACATAGTTGATAATTTGATATGATATTGACAAATTTGATCAAAACAGTACATGTTAATTTAGATCAAATTTGTCCCATTTAGGTTGAGATATGACGACTCCAATGACAAGCATAATTGACGGCTACCAGGTCCATTAAGTTATACAAGTCTATAGCAAGAGAATGAATTTGCACCCAAATTTGTTATAAAATGAGTGGGCCTGGCAAGCGACAATGCATCCTCCTCTACAGGATATCACTTGTGTTGTATGTCAATTGTCACCATGTATATACATAAATTTTTATATGGGAGGAGAATGTTTCAAATAATAGCAACTAAAGGAAAAAAGTTTGGAATATTTGTGCATGAAGGGACAAGTCGCCAAAATAGTTGGTAAGATAGAGCATATCGCCAACTCACTTGACGAGTTTCCAAAATTGGTCGTCAAGTCAAATGACAAGTTGCTCACGGTCGCCAAATCAAATGGCAAGTTGCTCACGGTCGCCAAGTCAAACGGAGAGTTGCCAGAGGAGGAACAAATGTTTGAAGCTTGACTGGTTCTGTCAAAGTTCCAATAGCTTATCAAATGGAGCCTACAGCGAGAGAGGACTTGTCCCAATAGCAAAATCATTTTCTATAGGTGGGCATCAGTTTAATAGAATTGTAGAATGTTGACTACATTTTCACACTAATCTCTAATTATGTTGTAACTTGAGAAGTAGCCCTATTGTTTGTTGCAATACTAGAAGGAACTAGTAATAGTAACGTTTTCTTTTAGCATCTTATTCTCTGACGAGGAATTCAGTCTTGACCTTAGCAATTCAAAGTTTCTCTTTGTCGATATTCTTTTCCTCTTTGTCGATATTCTTCCTAGTTGTTATTTTGTATTTATCTCTCTATTCGAGAACTGTTGGCCACTCGCCATTTGACTTGGCGACCGGAGGCAACTCGTCATTTGACTTGGCGACCGTAGACAACTCGTCATTTGACTTGACGACCAATCTGGCCAGCCTTGTCGTGATTGGAAAACTCGTCAAGTGAGTTGGTGATATATTCCATCTCGCCAACTATTTTGACGACTTGTCCCTTCATCCGCAAATATCCCAAACATTTCTCTTCAGCTGCTATTATTTGAAATATTCTGGTATTATTTGAAACATTCTCCTCCCATATGAAAATTTCCGTTGTATATATTAAAACTGGCCGGCGAAGTGCTCTTGGTTTGGTTTTTAAACCTTGATATAAAGACAATTCAAAGGCTGAAGAAACGAGGAATTTGTCTATGTATCCGAAATAAAATGCCTTCTCAAATAATACTTTTCCTTGTTTTCTTCTTGCTCCCTTCTCTCTCTAATGTTCTCCACTATATATTGTGTAGCGTTTCTTCAGACTAAATTTGGGTTTATTCACTACGAGCATTTACACAGTATAACGAGTATTGCTGCTGGAGACATCTCAGTCCAGGTGCGGAAAACCATCACAGAAACCAATATTTCAATGCAGATTGGTCTTGGGAAGACAATGGACCTGACAGCTATGTCGACCAGAGCATCAAATCATAAATAAACCTTTTATCCCTAAATTCAAGCATTGATCGGACCAGAAAGCTGACACCTTTATATCGATTCTGAACTCAAAAACCCTAATTAGACCACAGGCTATATCATTAGAATAGTAAATCATTGAGCCATTACTAATTTCAATGAAAATTCTTGAATTAGGGTAAAATTGCAGGAAAAAGACATCCTTTTCACAAATAATTCCCAAATGCCAGTAACTAATAAATATGTACAAAAAAAAAAAGCGTTTTGGAGGACAATTGACAAACCAATGGTGGGGGACAGCTCTCCGAATGCTTCGGAGGTGAAGCTGAGGAGAAGGCTGCTCTTCCCCACTCCCGAATCGCCGATGAGCAGCAGCTTGAACAAGTAATCGTGTTCCGACGATTGGCCAGACGACGACATGATCACAAGAAAATGTACTTTTGGTGACGGAATTGGAGAATTTGTAGAAACCCTAGTTTTTTTCTTTTGAGAATTGGGAATTGACGCGGGAAATAAGGGCTCAGATCTAGGGTTTTATTGTGATTTTCTTAGGCTTGTGATAACGGCACTACAAAATACACTTGGGACTAGCCCAGTATTGGAGTTAGCCCATTAATGAATGAAGTTTACTCATACTAGTCCAAAGTTTACTCATACTACTCCAAACATTACTTTCTCCTCCCAAATCCCCCAAACCCCACCACCGGAGTCCTCCTCCTCCCTTTCTTGTCGGAGCCCTCATCCTCCACTTCTTCCTCCTCCTCCTTGTCGATGGCTCACAAACTCTCAAAAGAATCAAAGTACAATTCTTCCTTCTCCTTGTCCTTCTCAATTTTTAATAATTTCTATTGCATTTTGAAAAAATTTCAAAAATTATCTTTCCAATCTTAAAACTATGGCATACAAGTCCTGATTGTAGTTTCGGATGTAGTTTCGACATATTTTTGGAGTCTCGAACCCGCTTTTAGGACATACAAGTTCGACATTCGTCGAACGTATGGAACAGAAACATGCGGGACTGTAGACAATTCTACAGTCCTATATATATTGTGGACTGTTAAAATTTTTACAGTCCTGTATACATATAGAACTGTAGAAATTTCTACAGTCCTGAATGTTCAACTAATTTTGGGATGTTAAAATATATATATCTTTTTTGTCTTATAGTCATGACCCTCGGAAGTGTAGCGCCCCGTTCTCCCGATGCGGAGAGCGCGGCTAAGAAACACAAGTCGGTATCGTTCGATTGGGATAGATTGAATTAAGAACTCGTCCTCGTTATGGATTTGTTTCTTCGGAATCGATTCCCATATTCAGTGGACTGCGCCCCCGGGATCGGCTTAGCGGCAGAGTCAGGAGGGACCTCTCAGCTGCTATCTTTTATTGCCTCGGTTTTCGATGTCGCTTGTTGCTTTCGTGCTTTGAGTTGGTTTTGGGATTTGCTTGTTTTCCTTGAACGGTTTCGATGGTTTTCATTGTTTTCGTTCATTGACTTGCACTTCTATTCCGAGATTGGAAAGAGAGGAAGAAGTATTAATCGAGCTGTTCGTGTGCAGGTGAACGAGCAGTAGGTGGCTTGCGAGCGGAGTCGTGAAGCGCCTCTTTCCTTCTTCTTTCCAAAATCTAAGTGAGTGGCTACCAACCCGATTAGCTAGTCCTGCTTCCAAGCTTCACAGCTAATCAATCTGCACTCTTCTTTGCCCCGATCAAACGATACCAAGTAATAATAAAAGAAACCAAGATAAAAGAAAATAGACTTGGTTCTTATGCTTGTCAATCAAATATGTGAACTGTTATCATACTGTATGCTAGTTCGTTCATAACTGTTCTATAAATCGTGCTAAGTATGGAACACCTTGTATGCGCTAAATTGTTCAATGAGGCTATGTTAAATGAATCATGCAATACCGACTGTCCCGTACTACTGTTTGCCTCAACTGCATGAACTGTTAACTTAGCAACGTACTGTTCGATCACGGACAACTTGTGCACAAGGTAACTGGTTTCTGCGGACGGTCGCTGGGGCACTGGCACCGATCCGGTCCGGACGGAACCCTACTGTATAGTCAACTGTACTAGACGGAATGGCTTGTAGCACCCACCGTACTTTCGCTGTAACATATTCTCGTCTATGACTAGTGTCCTTTATGGCAAACGCCAGTGATCCATTGTATATTTAAACCTGTTGCATACTAACTTGTGTCTTCGTGGCAGGGAAGGCATGGTAAGTATTGTGCAGGTAATTCAGACGGTCAGGTAAAATCCACCTAACGGTGGCACGTTCATTTCAGTAAATTCTGTATGCTGCTTACTTGTAAATGAACTAAGGCAAGATAGAAACCCACAAATATGCATGCTTCATTAAAACAACGTGTTGATTGGTATAGTCAGGCTAGCTCGCCTTCACCAGCATGTTTCGATATGCTGACCCTCGTTGAAACAGGTTCTCCGCACCAAGGCGAACCGAGCGAGGAGCCGAAGTGGTCTACCCGATCCAGTCCAAGCTGTTGGCGCATCTTCACCTCGCCTCGAAGCCTTTTGAAGTCCGAAGCTGCAACTCTTCATACACAAATGCAGCTCCGTGGCAAAGCGGCCCTCCAGCCTGGAGGTCTTTATCATTTTGAGTTTATAAAGGGATGTAATGTACAGGACTGTTATCTTATTTTGAGTCAACCCTTTTTGTAAGCCGTTCGGCATATTAGCTGACTCGTTCAGGAGTTTGTAATAGATGTTCATTATCAATAAAGAGAACTTTTTTATGTTATCAAATCTGTGTTTCAATTTATCTGCGTACTCTGAATATGTGCTTGCTATGCAAATCATTAAAGCCTTGTGCGGGGGCAACTCCAGGCCCGCACGGCGGTCACGATTCGGGGGACGCCTCAAGTGATTCTACGGAATTGGGTCGTGACAGGAAGGGCATTGAGGATGAAGGTATCATAAGAGACGTCATACTGCGTTGATGCGTAAGGAACGCAATATCCAGCGTGTTGTTGAACCAGCTCTCACTATTCTCGACCCCGAGGCACGCCCTGAAGTTAAGAAACGTCGACTGATGAAGAAGACTGTAACTCGTTCGAAGAGACGTGCTCCTAGTACTCCTAGTACTTCTGGTTCTTCTTCCTCCTCCGATGAAGACATACCACCTTCCAAAATCGGCCAACTGATGGTTCAGGACCTTCTCAGCATGCAGATAGTTCTGTCGAGACTCGGCCACCAACCCTCAAAAACTGGCCTACTGATGGTTCAGGACCTTCTCAGCAGCCAGATAGTCCAGTCGAGACTCGTCCAAACGGTTGCTCTATGTTGCCGTCAATCGAGAACCATATTGCATACGAAATATGGAACAATCCGGTAAGTACATTACGTTATGATAATTTTATATATAGTTCTAAGTTCTAAGTTTATCCAATTATTTATAGTAACTAAATTTTATATATAGGTATAAGTTCATCCAATTGTTTACTTTTCAGGAGAGTTCTCGTATGTTAACGACGATCAACCACGGCAAAAAGTGCAATACATGGGCGTTTGAATTTTCGGAGACGATGTGAAGGCTAAAATCAATCCCACCGGTTTACAATATTTGGGTAACTACTCATATACGACGGTGGACAATGTACTCATATCAGTATTTGTAGAACGATGGCATCCAGAAACCAACACTTTCCATCTACCAAACGGGGAGTTGACGATTACCCTGGATGACGTCCATCATATATTGGATCTTAGGGTTGATGGTCGAGTCATGATGAATCACACTTTTGACAAATCGAACATTAACTTTTACGACCATATCGTGGATTATGTATCAGGCTGTCTGGGAGTTGATGCGACGAGTTTTACAACCCTTCGAGACTTCAAGAAGTCGTACGAACTTCCTTTGAAATTTTTGAAGGAGACATTTGTTGATTCGGATCCCGAAGTGGATAATAGCGATAATATGGCCCGTGGATATATGCAGTTCATCTTAGGGGCTGTCGACATTCCGGATAAGTCTAGAACGTCGATACATGCCAAATATCTCCTGAATTTTGACGATGTAGATACGGTGGAAGAAATATCTTAGAAAAGCGGTATACTAGCATACCTTTACCGCGATCTTGGTGCGGCATCCCGCGTCGGTTCCAAGACAATATCCGGATGCCATACTCTACTCCATGTATAAATATATCTTTGTCAACTTGTATACATAATGAAAAAAATTGTTGTTAATTTTTGGACTATTTTTTTTAACTTGGTTACGTGAAGTCATGGATATACGAGCACTTTCCAACCCTGAAGCGGGCTAAACTTAACCTAGGGTATGACGAGCACTTTCCCAGAATGTGCAGATGGAAGCCAACTAAGAAATATGCCAAACGTCCACACACATTGACCGTCCTACGGAATGCACTTGAAGATATGACGATAGAAGAGGTGAATTGAGACCTAATTTTTAATATATGGTAATAATTTACTAAATTACGTTATGCTAAATTACGTTATGCTAAATTTTATGTATTACAGATTGTTTGGGATCCATATCGTGATTTACGACAGAGTAGTCGTCCATTGCAACCAGTCACTTTATATCACGGTCTGATAAGTTGTCATGAAATCGAGGAGCCTTATATGCCTGATAGAGTGCTCCGTCAGTTTGGCTACGTACAAACAGTCCCAAAGCGCACATTAAAAATGATAAGTGCTCCGCGAGGTACAAATGTCACGCCCCAGTCCCAAATACGTAGGACTAGGAACACGTAAGCATGCCAGCCGCATGGATATGGCAACTCCAATATATGGAAACCAAATCCATACGTACGCTGTAATATGAATACAAAATCCACAAGTGGTATAAACATATGTCACAAGTCACAGGATAAAATCTAAATCTCATCCACCAAAATCATATAGAAATAAATAACCAGTATCTATGAAACTAGATCTCAATAAGAAGTATCTAAGGATGATAGTTGGATGAAAACAAATCCACTACCAACTCGAATATAAGAGCAAATACAATATGAGTACAACACCACAACACAATATAAGAATACCAGCTATCCATCACAGCTCGAAGAGAAGACATCCTCGGATCACATGTAACCATCCAAATCTGCGCTCCTGTAAATACTCAAAAATAGATACACCTGGCAGCGGACCAGGTCCTCAGAGGGACATAACAAGATACTTAAACACATGCCAATAAAGTACTGAAATAAATATCCAAAGGGGTCGCCTAACCGTCTAAAGTGAATGCAGTTAAGAACACATTTCCCCACAAGTGAGCTATCTGGCTGAAAACTGGGATTTGGCATGGTTCTCTTTTGAAGATCCAGGGGCCCAAAGGCACGTCGTCTTTTGAACGGCGGAGGCCCGCCAATGTACATAATATATATATATGGGTCATCACCACCCGTATCTCCAGCGGAGAATTCGGGCGTCACAGAAAAAGTGCAAAGGAGCTCAAATGCGGTACTTGTTGTTCTCCCCACCCAATGCTCTAAGCATGTCATATCCATGACACGATAAACCTCTAATAACTGCCAAGTCTACTAGTATGCAAAGTTTCTAACAGCAGTTATTCCTAACGCACGGTCCATACGTACAAGAGGCCAGACCTGTCACGCAGTCCGTGATCTATATGAGACTCACACTCGTGTAACCACTGTGTCACGGCCAATGAACCTAATGGTGCTACATGATAATGGGGTAGTCTCATGAACAAGGTCAATGCAATACATAAATAAAAACATATCGCGACGTCACCGTCGCGCGCATTTTATATAACAGTTAAAATATATGAACTAAAGACAGAAAATAAAGATGCATGCAACATATGGAATATAAATAACAGTACAATGGCAAGGTATACTTGCCTGGCAAGGAAGCTGCAATGTACCAATAACCTGCTCCAGAAATCGCGCAGAACAATCCAATATCCTATGTACACATAAATATAATATAATAGAATAATTAGTCATTACACTAGCACATACTCAACCACATTACACTGGAATCAGGGGGTATACTAGGGGTAATACTAGTCATCTAACACGGTCAATTACGCATTGAATTACGCGGGTGTCGCGTCTTCAAGTACTGTACGAAATCAGTCAGTCAACTGACAGGTGTCTATGCCAGTACGTTAGTGTACGCAAGGCAGACAAATTCACAAGTTCTTAGGGTCAACATGGTCAAGGTAAGTATGGGATAGTCCACGATGTCCTAGGGTCATACAGTCTGAATATGTAGTCATAATTATCAATTAGCATTTACTTACATATATATTCATATAACTATATAATAATATAACCATTAATTTATTTTAATTTATTTAATTCTGGAATAATTACTCTAAAATCCTATTTTAATCTTATTATTTCTGATTTTTATGTTAATTCCTAAATTTTGTCCAAAGAAACTGAATTTTATCAACTCGAGACTCATGGCACGCAAATCGAGACGATCTGTTGACCAAAAAGTCAACCGATACAAACTCGACTTTCATGCATGATTTCCTGTAGATTTCAGTATCAAAAATATACTGGAATTTACGGCTCATCTGAATTCAAATTCGTTTGGGAATTATGGCACATACAAATTTTGTATTGTGCACCGATGGTTAAATTCTAACCTAGAAGTTCTACAGAATTAACAGTATGAAATACTTTGAAATAAATTCTGAGAAAAATATATGTCGATGATCTCGACATTAGCTTTCCTAAACTTTAAACGGTTCGTGATTCTGATTCCTGGTTCTCCCGGAATCGCAAAAACATCGAAACACGTCTATTTTTGGACATGCTGTGCTCTACGAATTTTCCAGAATTTAATACTAATAATTTAGAAAAACAATTTATATTATCAGAAAGCTAACCTCATTATCGTTCTAACAAAAAAACTGGAGCGTGTTTGGAGTCCGGAGCTAGGAGATATCGTCTTTTTAATTCGTCATAACTAGTAGAAAATGAGGCTGAATTTATGACGAATTTTGACTATTTTTTGGACGAAAAAGAGAGGAATTTGGGAAAGAAAAATATGAAGGATGAGGTATTTATAATGTTGGACACTACTTAATTAAATACGACTAGGATTGGTTAATTTGGATAGGATTATCATGAATTTAAATAAGGATAGGATATGCATGAAGTTGATTTCCTAGTAGGTTCAGGATTTGAATTAATTTAAAATATAGTTTGAATTTATCTCAATAATTTATAATCTTAAATATAATTAAAGATAATACAAATAATTTATAAAATCTTATTAATATCTATTAACACTAAATTAGTATCTATCTAATATTAAGACTATATATATCCAAATAAATCCTAAATAACTTTAAAATCTAAATAAATTTCTTAAAATTCTAAATAAATTACAAAAAATATAATTAAATATTTTAAACTAAAATAAATATTTGGTAGGAACGACATGCAAGTATGGTCGGTCGTATAGGAAATCATAGAAGTCCTAGAAATTTATGTTTTCTAAGTTTTAATTACCAAAAATTCTAGAAAAAATCTCCAAAAATCTAAAATAATTCTAAATGAATATTTATATAAGTAAATATATCAAAAAATTTATTTTCTAATTAACTAAGAGCATATTCTAAATAAATTCAACATATATAATAAATATAATAATATAAAATATACACAAAATACCTATTTTGGATGAGGGAGTTTACAACAAAACCGCTAAACTATATTCCTGCGACATTCAACTGGGTCTCAGACTTCTTCACTGAGTGGGAATGTCACGTTATTAGAGAAACTGAACGACAAGCAACAGTAAATATGACAGAATGTAGCGATGACTACCTCGCCTACTACGCTGGTGTCGGACTACCTACGTTGTTCAAACGCGGAGGCGATATTGTGCGTGTACCATCAGATCTCCCCCCAAATCTGTCTTGTATACTGCATTGGTCAAAATGGTGAGGCAACCAACTTTCAGTTTGAAGATATGTAAATGTTTGTATACTAATAAATTTTATGAATTGTCATCAATAGGCTAGAAAAGCGAATAAGTTGGGAAGAAGCATCGTCAATAGTCAAATAAAACTAAATATTTTTGTGACAATCGCAAAACTTATTCATCGTATGTTGTCGAAGACATACCGGAAGAATATTCGTTGGACAATCACCAAATCAGAATTTTTTTCCACTTGGGACCACAACTATCAAATTCCAAAGTTAGGTTTAGATTTTAGGACTTGAGAGAATGAGAGATTTTTTCATGTGAAGGTGAAAAAAAAAGAAGAGAAATAATTTTTACTTATATAGGTTGGTGTGGGCAGCTCTAAGTAAGTTTGAGGAGTGACAAACTTGTAATTTTTTGGAAAAGAGCAATGGGCAGCCCTGAGTATATTTTGTAGTGCCCTTATCACAAGCCTTATTTTATTGGAAGATCAAACACATGAAAAGAGACGAATTGGCAGACGCTTCATAAAGATATATACATGAATAAATAAACAAAAAATTTATTGTATAGAAAATATTTTTAAACAAATTAACTAAAATAAAATAATTTTTTAAAAATTTGAAATTACGAAAGATTTTGCCATCTTTGATGGCAAAAATTTGAAAAAAAAAATATTTTATATTTATCAATTTTTTGCCAACTTGGTTGGCAAAAATTTGGCTTTGTCAAATTTTTGCCAACCAAGTTGGCGAAAATCTGACAGTGATTTTTTTTTTGGTTTTTTTTGGTTTGGTTTTTTATATTTTTTTGTGATGATTTTTTTTGGATAATTGGATTTGGTTTTTTTTCCTAGTTTGTTTTCTTTTTCTTTTTTTAAATTTTTTTTGTTTAGTTTTATTTAGGTTTAGTTCTTTTTTTTTAAAAGTTGTTGTAGCAATAATTTTTTAAAATAAATTAGAAAAAAAATAAAATTTAACATCCAAAATAAAATACGCTATCATTGAACAACTATATATATATATATATATATATATATATATATATATATATATATATATATATTACGTCTGCCGTCGATCAGACTTCGAGCGGCCATAACTATTTGTTTGAAAATTATTTTTCGTCAACCAATAGGTCGATTTGTATGTTTTCGACGAAATTAACATAATTCGTGTAGAAAGAATTTTCATCCGAAACAAGATGCACATGTTATATGCAAAAATATAAAATTTAAAACTTTAAACTATCATAACTTTAGACTGAGAGATCGAAACAAGGTCCAGTTTGTGTCAAAATGACCGTATCGAAAGTAATACGGGATAAACGATTTTACCGTTCGACGGACTTTGAAAATTTTTAGAATCACAAAAAAACGATATTTCGACCTCCAAATTTTACTTTCTGTAATTTTACTTTCAATTTTTTTTATTATCTATAACTAATTTGTTATTATCTATATTATTATGAATGATAACAAAATCTATTGATTAATATTATTATCAATATTATATTTTTCTTTCATATCACTAAAAGATAATTTATTATTTTTTGTACACAAAATTTATTTAAAATAATTAATTATATAGATAATAAATAATTAGTTTGTTATTTGTTAAATTGTGATATCTATTTTAATTATGATTTCTCATAAATATATGTTTTAAATTTTGAATATGTGTTTAGTTAGATAATAACAAATTACTAGAGATAATAATTATATTTTTAAAATTATATTAGTATACATATTAACAAATTAGTATAGATAATAATCGAACGGTTGCTATTTCTAAAATTATATTTTGAATGATAATAGATGTGATATCTAATATTTGAAAAAATATTTTAGTTAATTTTAAATTGTCGTTTGAAAATCTATTGGTTAATTATTTATAAAATCAACACACATAAAAGTCAAATCCAACTATCCAAAAAAACCAATACAAACAAACCTAAAAAAACAAATCCAAACAAACCAAAAAAAAAAAATATTGTCAGATTTTTGCCAACTTGGTTGGCCGCAGTTGGCGAAAATTTGACAAATATAAAAGAAAAATTATTATTTCATATTTTCGCCATCAGAGATGGCGAAAATTTTCGTGATTTCAAATTTCTTACAAATTATTTCGTTTTACTTATTTTTTTTTAAATATTTTATGTACAACAAATTTTCTGTAAATTAAAAGATATTTAGCCAATATCTCATTCAAAATATAAAAACTAGTAAATATTTTCAATGTTTTAATTTTTTTAAGAAATACTCTTATTTGTTGGACGAAACAATCAAATCTCGACTGAGTGGAATTACGTGCTTACTTAATTCACATGTGACGCTGTAAAATAATTCGAATGCTCACAAAATAAAAATATATGCCACGTAAAATATGTGATATTGTTCACCGATCAATAAAAGAGATCTTTTTGTGAAGCTCACCTTCAACCCAGAAGCAAATTCAAATATATACAATATATATTTCAGAACAACTAATTGTTTGAGAGAGTTGACAAAATATAAGTATCATCGACATAGTTTATGTTTAAGATATCATGTGTTGGACCAAGTCAACAAATAAGCCCATTCCTTTAGCATTTGTCCAAATTCTAGACAACAACAAAATTAACTGTAAGTACATATAGGAGTGGAGAAAGAAAAAAGTTATTCAGTGTACCAGTCTCACCACGTGATAGTGGTGCTCTTGTAACTCTCAGGCCATGGTGTGTTCTCATGGAGAAAGAGGATTACAACGTTTTAGACCCCTTCTATACGACATTAAGTTACCTTCCAACCATTCACAATTACTGAATAATAATAATAACTGTCTTGCAAGGCAAAATGTATCAATCAACTCTATTGTGGCTGTCGAATTCGAGTGACCTTTGTGGTTACCGGAGAGAGGCATAAGAGCCCTAACTCGGTGGCGGAAGATCGGTGGATCAAGCCACAGGAGCGTATTATTCGTTCCATTTAAAAAAAAAATAGTGGGAGTTGGAAATAGTGGGCCCAAAAAACATGTAATGCAGCGTGCACAAAATTTCAAACGTTATGTCGGACAACTAAAAAAAACGAAAAATCTTTTTGGGCCCAAAGGCCTTTGGCAGCCAAGACTACTTCAATAAGAAATTTCCAGTGGACAGTATCAATAGACTTTTTCTAAATCAATTTATACAAGAAAACCAAACTCTTTCTCTTGACAATACTGAATAACCAATTGAGCTGTTGAATTACTACCTCCAACATTATTAGGGAGTAAACAAACATTAATAGAAACTATCAACTTCTACTCATGAATTTGTGATTCAAATGCCGTGTATATATGCTTTACAAATTGGTCTCCAGAATAGAAACATTAAAGATACAGAAGTTGTGTGTGTGTGTGTGGACTTGGGGGATGGTTTACAAATTGGTCTCCAGAATTATATGTTTCACATCGTCTAGATTTCCAAGTGTGAATTTCAATATAAATATGTTTTGTATTGACATGTGTATATGTAGTGTGGTAATCCGTGTGGTAGAAATAGTAGTAGGGTGCTTTCCTAGTGGTGGTAGGTTTTCGAATCCTCGTAATGTATGATTTTTGTTATTCATTTTTTTTTTGGAATTTTCTTGATTGCTCATTTATGATTTTTGTTACTCATTTTTTTTTTTTTTTTTTGGATTTTTCTTAGGAGCTAAGCTCCGAATTTGACGCCCCAGCAAGTTAATTTTATCTTCTAGGTCAGATGGTTTTGACTATCCCAACGACCTTTCTCTTCAAACTTATCATCCTTTAGCAATAGTAATGATTTTGCATTTCCGTTTCTTCTATTATTTATTTTTTACATATACAAAACTGGGTATATATATTCGCATGCATGCAGCAAAATATCTAGCTAGGGTTTCTAAGCATTTGAGTTGACCTTGAGCTAGGGTTTCATTATATTCTGCGCACCTCATGCAGAAATTAAAATATCTTAAAAAAAAACTTTAATTACTAGATGATAGCGGTATTTCAAGCGGTTGCGTTTTCTTTTTCGCATCAATGCTATAAATAAGCGATTGAATCTTTTGTGTTGTAAGGATGTGCAGGCAGAGAGTGGATATCTGAGGGAGCTACTATCCCTTTTTACTGAATATTTACTTAAACAATTAATTAATTAATTAATTGTCCATTTCAACTATATATTGTAGAGTAACGTAAATGATTTGTAAAAATTGTAATAAACACTAAATTTTGTGGGGACTAAAGTTAAAACTGGGATGAACAAAGTGAGAGTTTTTTCAATTTTTTTTTTTTTTTTCCATTTTTGTTAATATGGAATATTGTTTCTTCTTTTATGCATCAGTGAAATCCGACATGGAATTTGCAGACGGGAACATTTGTAGCGTTAAATCTCTATAAGGGGCACGTGGAGAGTTGACACGTTAATTCATCAAAAAAACTTGTATTTCCACAGGGACTAGGATTAAAATTCTGAGGAGACCGTGCTACTACATATAGAAATTTTTAAAGTTGTCAATGTTAATTGAACTCAATAACCAAATATATACTAAAATTCAAACAAAAATGCATAAAAAAAAATTAAAGTCAATATTTTCAAAGTGCTACAAAAGAGGAAACAAAAAATTGCACATAAGAGATTTTAAAATATGTAAAACATTTAGCAAAAATGAGCTCAAACTCATGTCTCTCACTTGAAAGCCCAAAGCAATACCACTAGTGTCATTTTATTTCTTTGTACATTGGAGACCAAACTAATATATATTTTAAAATTATAAAAAAATAAAAAATCTATATAGTAATCAATATTTTTTTAAAAAATTGAAAAACAGTGGCGCCCCCGGACTCTTAGTAAATCCGCCCCCTTGTATTTCCAATTAATCCCTTGTGAATATAGGGCTTATTTCGATTCAATGAACTGTAATTCTATTAATTTGTTTGGACGACTTGAATATAACTGTGGGTGTA